>CM071576.1:26631692-26920227 GCA_036426205.1 Ascaphus truei
AGAACCCATAGAGCACCCCCTAACCCCATAGAGAAACTACCACGAAAAAATATCTTTTAGCGCGCAACTTTACTTAACTGTTTTCTTATTGTGATACAGAAAAAAATATTACAATGCAACCTGTTTATTTTTATATTTTCAACAAAAGACATGTGACTGCCTGAGTGCGTGGGGGTGGGGGGTTGAGTGGTGGATGATGTCTGGGTGGATGACAGTGACTGGGTGGGTGGATGACAGTGACTGGGTGGGTGGATGACAGTGACTGGGTGGGTGGATGACAGTGACTGGGTGGGGAGAGGGCTGGGGGTGGAATGACAGTGACTGGGGGTGGGTGAATGACAGTAGAATGACGGTGGGTGAATGACAGTAGAATGACGGTGGGTGAATGACAGTAGAATGACGGTGGGTGAATGACAGTAGAATGACGGTGGGTGAATGACGGTGGGTGGGTGAATGACAGTAGAATGACGGTGGGTGGGTGAATGACAGTAGAATGACGGTGGGTGGTGATGCAAGTGATGACGGTGGTGGGTGAATGACAGTAGAATGACGGTGGGTGGGTGAATGACGGTGGTGTGGGTGAATGACTAGAATGACGGTGGGTGGTGTGAATGACATAGATAGAATGACGGTGGGTGGGTGAATGACAGTAGAATGACGGTGGGTGAATGACAGTAGAATGACGGTGGATGGGTGAATGACAGGTGAATGACGGTGGGTGGGTGGGTGAATGATTGTGGGTGGGTGAATGACGGTGGGGGGTGATGATGACGGTGGGTGGGTGAAGGACAGTAGAATGACGGTGGGTGGGTGAAGGACAGTAGAATGACGGTGGGTGGTTGAAGGACAGTAGAATGCGGTGGGTGGGTTGAAGGACAGTAGAATGACGGTGGGGGTGGAAGGACAGTAGAATGACGGTGTGGGTGTGTGAAGGACAGTAGAATGACGGTGGGTGATGACGGGGTGGGTGAAGACGGTGGGGTGGTGAATGACGAGTTGAGGTGGGTGGGTGAATGACAGTGTTAGATGACGGTGGTGGGTGAATGACAGTAGAATGACGGTGGGTGGGTGAATGACAGTAGAATGACGGTGGGTGGGTGAATGACGTAGAATGGAGGTGGGTGGGTGAATGACAGTAGAATGACGGTGGGTGGGTGAATGACAGTAGAATGACGGTGGGTGGGTGAATGACAGTAGAATGACGGGTGGGGATGACGAGGGTGGGTGAATGACGGTGGGGTGGGTTGGGTGAATGAATGACAGTGGGTGGGTTTGGGTGAATGAATGACAGTGGGTGGGTTTGGGTGAATGAATGACAGTGGGTGGGTTTGGGTGAATGAATGACAGTGGGTGGGTTTGGGTGAATGACAATAGATGCAGTTTGGGTGAATGACGTGGTGGGGAATGACGTGGGTGGGTGTGGGTGGAATGAAGGGTGGATGGGTGAATGGTGGGCGGGTGAGAATGAAGGGTGGGCGGGTGAATGAAGGGTGGGTGAAGAAGGGTGGGTGGGTGAATGAAGGGTGGGTGGGTGAATGAAGGGTGGGTGGGTGGGTGAAGAATAGGGTGGGTGGGTGGAAGTGAAATGAGGGTGGGTGGTGGAATGAAGGGTGGGTGGGTGAATGCAGGTGGGTGGGAATGAAGGAGGGTGGGTGGGTGGGTGAATGAAGGAGGGTGGGTGGGTGGGGTGAGGTGATGAGGGGTTGGGTGGGGATTGAATACTGACGATGGGGGCGTGATAATGACGGTTGGGTGGGTGATGGAATGAATGACGGTTTTAAGTGAATGACGGTGGGTGGGTGGGTGAATGAATACGGTGTGTGATTGGAATGACGGTGGGTGGTGAATGCATGACGGTGGGTGGGTGGGTGAATGACTGATATGGGTGGGTAATGAGGTGGGTGTCAGTGAATGACGGTGGGGGGGTGTGATGACGGGGGGTGGTGTGGGACGGGGAGGTGATGGAATGACGGTTGGGTGAGTGAATGACGTGGGTGGGTGTGATGAATGACGGCTGGGTGGGTGGGTGAATGAAGGATTATGGGTGGGATGGTCAGTGAATGACGTGGGTGGGTGAGTGACTGACGGTGGGTGGGTGAGTGAATGACGGTGGGGGGTGAGTGAATGAGGTGGGTGGTGAGTGAAATGACGGGTGGGTGAGGAAGATTCGGTGGGTGAAATGACGGGTAAAGAGGTGGGTGGGTGGGTGAATTTTTTGAAGGTGGGGTGTGTGGTGGGTGGTGGTGAATGAGGTCGGGGTGGGGTTGGGTGAACCTAAGGGTGGCGGTGGGTGGTTGGGTGAATGAGAGGGTGCGTGGGTGGTTTGGGTGAATGAAGGGTGGGTGGGTGGTTGGTGAATGAAGGGTGGAATGGGTGAATAACTCTATAATGGGGTATTACAATGCATAACGTAACCCAATGGGTGAATAACTCTATAATGGGGTATTACAATGCATAACGTAACCCAATGGGTGAATAACTCTAAACATGGGGTATTACAACGCATAAGGTAACCCAATGGGTAAATAACTCTAAACATGGGGTATTACAACGCATAACGTAACCCAATGGGTAAATAACACTATACATGGGGTATTACAACGCATAACGTAACCCAATGGGTGAATGTATTAAATGTTGAATCTAAAAAGTAGAGAAAAATAGAGAAAAGGGCATTAGCAAAAGTACAGTGTATATACACAATATTATAAAAACAGTCTATTAATTACACATTGGACATGATCAAATAAAGCCCCTATATCTACAGTATGTCCACGTTCAAACCTAGTGGTGTTAGGGTTTTTAAGCTATAGATCCAGTAGGTCTCTTTTTGTGCTAACCGTGTCAGCCCCCACCGCGCGGGGACCAACTCAATCGCCGTGTTCAGACCTGTGCGGTTACTCTCATGTTTTACCTGTGTTTGGGCACATTGTGTGTCATACGTTCCCTCCTTATATTGCCCATATGCTCCCGTATGCGGACCCTCGTGGTATACTGGCACGCCCAGGGCCGCCAACAGAAATCATGGGGCCCGGGACAAATGAAAGGAGCAGGCCCCCCCCCCCCCCAATGTAATTTGTCAAATGATGTTCTAATTCCTCCATAAGTACTTTACAGTGTTGCCTACAAAGCTCGCTTCTGCAGCAGTCGCAGTAGCGAGCTGTGATTCACTGATAGGGTGTTTTGTGTGTAAAAATTGTTACCATATCAATTCTTTGAGACCTTGAATTTGGTGTGGCACCCCACCATGGTTTCGTTCCCATCTGAGCACCCACTGCGCTCGCGCCGGAATATTTCATTGCTATCTTACTGACGACAAAATTACAACTGCAGAATCCGAATTTGTTGACAACACCTCTCTCTTATCCAGGAATATACTCTATTAGGTGTCGTCCCATTGGCCGTGTGAAGTGGGCGCTGTCAGCACAAGACCTGCGCATTCAGTCCGGGCCCAAGTAACATGAAGTCGGCGGGCATTTAAAGCCCGCGCTGTATGCAGTTGTTCGGTCAATGTGCTGAAGAAAATTGTATTTTGAAGTGCTTGGCGACGGGGCTGCTGTGCCGGGGACGCTGCGCCCCGCGGTGCGGTGGAGCGCAATGAGGGGTGCGGCATGCGAACCAGCCGCGGGTAGTCATGGCCAGGTGGGCAGGGTCATGGGGCCCAACAACCAGCCAAACCCCCGGCACGCCTCTCCCGTCGCACAACGTCCCTCTCGCGCCAGGACCACTATCTGGTCTGGTGAAGCGCGTGCATGCTCGCTACCCCCCCCGTTTAACCCCCGCCCCCCCCTCCACCGCGACCGCGCGCGCGCGTGTGTGCTAACAGAACGCACTGGGACCGCAGCCTATTGATCTGATTTCTTTGCAATAGTAGAAACAATGTGATGTTTTATTTTGGAACACCATTTTATGAATTGATTAAGCAAGGTGTTTCTCCACTCCCGGTCCTCAAAAACCTCACAACGGTCAAGTTTCCAGGATATCCCATGCTTCAGCACAGTTGGCTGTCGTTTTATGAGCCCCGCCTGGCTGACAGCAAGGATATCCTCTGAACCTGACCTGTTGGGAGTCTTGAGGAGGGAGTTGAGAACCCTGGCTTAATTTCCTGTTTTGTTTGCCAGCAAGAACTGGAGGACTGGCTCTCAACGGAAAGACCAGTTATTGAACGTCCAAAGGCAAATGAATATGACAAGGCAGAAGTCCAGCACAATTCGCTCGAGGAGGAACAGCTAAGAAGTATGGGTGTAGGACTCCTGAAAGACGCCAGCAAACAAGCTGGAGAAAAGGAGACGTCTAGAAAGAGGAAGCTTTAAAAAAGGTCAGATTTGTTCTTATTTGTACCTTACAAGTCGTGAATGTTTGATTCTTGGCTATCCGTTCAGTGAGCTTGTAAACAAAACAGCACTCTTTAGAACTCTGCTCTAGCCTAATGTAGTACCAAGGGAAAGGCCTATCCAGCAATGCAAGGGGGACAAGCAAAAAAGGTTTTACACCTCGGCTTCATATGGAATTGCAAACTAAAGGGTACACATACATAAAAGTACATTGCCTGCTCATTTTTTATAATATAACTTATTTCATATAGTTCCTCTCTTTCATGGGGCTGTTTAGTACCTGAGGCCGGGGGGGGGGGGTGGGGGGAGGGGACTTGCATCACTTTACAGTTTGTTAAAATGGGTTTTGTACAGCAGAAATGCAGGCGTGTTCCCCTTCTGTATGCCTTTTGCTCCTTCATGGTCCAGAAAGTAGTCATTCTACATCAATGCATGTGTATGGTCATCATTTACCCTTTACTGATGTCTCCTGCAGTGCAAATGGCTTCATGCGTTTTACAACTGCAACAGTGTATTGCAAATAATGAATACCAGATTAATATTGCTTTTGTGTGTGCGCGTTTGCATTTTTTTTAATGTCTATAGTACCCATCTGCCATGGAAACCTTTTTTACATTCGGCAGGCTGAAGAGGCCAAAGAACATACAACGTTGTGCGGCTGGCTGATGTGAAGAGAAGAGGAGCGATTTGGAGAACTTGAAAAGTGAAATTTTAACACACTCGGAACTTGTTTACCAATGTGAACCTCACTCCTAAAGCTGTAGTAAAGTTGGTTTTCTTGTCCTTCTATAGAAACATTCGCTCGTAAAGGGCAAGATCACAAGTTTCGTATTGGTTGGGATGGTCAATATCAGAGTCAATGATTAATTTTCAGCTGCTTTTCATATTAGTGCTAATCTACTCGGAGAAATGGTAAACCCTAACGATTTAAAAGAAAGAATGAGATTTATGCATCCCTCGTTTTTTCGGATTGGGATTTTGTGCTCTATTGTCTAGAAGATAATTGTAGCAACCCGGGTAATTACCATACTCTGTATCTTTTAAATGGGACGTTTTCAGATGTGGAAGGAATCCCCATGAATGCAACTACATTTAAAACCTTGTTTCATCCCGTTGTGTGTATTTGAAATCACCCTGTGCAAACTGTTACAGTATTAAACCTGTTGTTGCTGAGTGGTCAGCTGCGCAAACACATTTAAATGGTTAAGACCAAAATCCTAATGGCCTGAGAACTGTTTGTAGCTAGACTCAGGGGTCCTGAACTCCAGTCCTCGAGACCCCCCTCCCCCAACAGGTAGGTTTTAAGGATATCCTAGCTTCAGCACGGTGGCGCAGTCATGGCTGTCAAAGACTGAGCCACTGATTGAGCCCAGGGCCCCACAGAAATCATGGGGGCCCGGACAAATGAAAGGAGCAGGCCCCCCCCCCCCGAACCCATAGAGCCCCCCTAACCCATAGAGAAACTACCACGAAAAAGAAATCTTTTAGCGCGCCAACTTTCTTAAACTGTTTTCTTATTGTTACAGAAAAAAATATTACAATGCAAACCTTTTATTTTATATTTAACAAAAGACATGGATCTGCCTGAGTGCGGGGTGTGGTGAGTGAGTGGATTACTGGGTGGGCTGGATGGTGACGGTCAGGACTAGGTGGGTGTATGACATGACGGGTGGGTGGATGGACATGACTGGGCCTGGGTGGGTGGATGACAGTGACTGGGGGGTGGATGACAGTGACTGGTGGTGTGAAGTGACGGGGGGAATGACAGTAGAATGACGGTGGTGAATGACAGTAGAATGACGGGTGGGTAATTGACAGTAGAATGACGGTGGGTGAATGACAGTAGAATGACGTTGGTGTACAGTGGGTGGGTGAATGACGGCGGGTGGGGGGGTGAATGACAGTAGAATGACGTGGGGGGTGAATGACAGTAGAATGACGGTGGGTGGGTGAATGAAGTGATGACGGGGGGTATGACAGTAGAATGACGGTGGGTGGGTGAATACGTGGGTGGGTGAATGACTGTAGAATGACGGTGGGTGGGTGAATGACAGTAGAATGACGGTGGGTGGTGGTGAATGACGTAATGATAGAATGGGTGGGTGGGTGAATGACAGTAGAATGAGTGGGTGAATACATTAAATGACGGTGGATGGGTGAATGACAGGTGGGTGAATGACGGGTGGGTGGGGGTGAATGATTGTGGGTGGGTGAAGAATGGGGGGGGTGAATGAGGTGGGTGGGTGAAGGACAGTAGAAGACGGTGGGTGGGTGAAGGACAGTAGAATGACGGGGTGGGTGTTGAGGACGTATAGCAGTAGATGCGTGGGTGGGTGATTGAAGAAGATTGAAGGACAGTAGAATGACTGTGGGTGGGTGAAGGACAGTGAATGACGGGGGTGAAGACGTTGTGGGTGGGGGGAATGACGGTGGGTGGGTGGGTGAATGACGAGTAGAATGACGGTGGGTGGTGGGTGAAAGACAGTTGAAATGACGGTGGGTGGGTGAATGACAGTAGAATGACGGTGGGTGGGTGAATGACAGTAGAATGACGGTGGGTGGGTGAATGACGTTAGTAAATGAAGAGGTGGGTGGGTGAATTACCGTTTAGAATGACGGTGGGTGGGTGAATGACAGTGAATGACGGGGGTGGGTGGAATGACATAGAATGAAGGTGGGTGGGTGAATGACATGGGGGGGTGTAATGCGGTGGTGGGTTTGGGTGAATGAATGACGTGGGTGGGTTTGGGTGAATGAATGACAGGGGTGTGGGTTTGGGTGAATGACATGGACAGTGGGTGGGTTTGGGTGAATGATGACAGTGGGTGGGTTTGGGTGAATAAATAGAATGACAGTGTGTATAGGGTGGGTGAATGACGGTGGGGGGGGGGGAGGGAAAGGAAAGGGAGGAGGCCGTTGGGAGAAGGGGGGGAAGTGGGGGAAGGAATGTGGCGTGGACGCAGCTGGTGGCGGTCGGTGAGTGGGCGAAGGGAAGGTGGGGCGGGTAGAATGAAGGGCAACGGGGGTGGGGGAACCACATGAAGGGGGGAGTGGGGGGAAGGAAGGGGGGGGTGAGGGCGGCGGTGGGTGAAATGAAGGGGGGGGTGGTTGAAAAGGACAGGGGGGGTGGGTGGAAATAGGAAGGCGATGGGTGGGTTGAAATTGAAAGGGGGGGTGGTGGGTGACATGAACGGCGTGGGTTGGGGGGTTGGGGGAAGGAAGGGGTGGGGTGGTGGGTGGAGAAGGGGTTGGGTGGATGACAAATGATGACGATGGGGGGTGAATGAATGAAGGTGGGTGGGTGATGAATGATGAATGAATGACGGTTTTTCTAATGAGGGCACCCGGGGGCTTTGCGGCTTTGGGGGGAGGCGGTGGGGGAAGGCAGATAGGAAGGGCGCGCAGGGAAGGAAGGAAGGGACGGGGGGGGGGAAGGAAGGAAAGGGGGGGGGGGGGGTGTACGACGAGCGGCACTCCCTTCCATATTAGGACATAAGGGAGGAGGAGCGGGTGGCGGGGGAAGGCGAAGGACGGCCGGGGGGCGTGGCGATCTGCGGAGGACCAAAGGAAGAGGGGATAGGGATCCTCAGGGAAGGAACGGGGGGGGGACCGCGGGAATGGAAAGTGCGGGCGGGATCTAGGGTAAAGGAAGGGAAAGACGGGGGTGGCGATCGCGGGACACACAAGAATGAAGGGGGGTGGGGTCGGGGGGGGAACTTTATACTACATATTTTGGCGGACCCTTATTTGCAAGGCAGGAGGGTCTGTTGCTAGGGGGTGGCGAAGTGGAGCGAAGGGTGCGTCTGGGGTTGAGGCACTGTGTGACTATATGAAGGGGGGTCATGGGGGAGGCGTGACTCCTGCCGACCCGTTAGCGTGCTGCGGGGGCGGGGGGACGGGGGAAGGGAAGCGGTGCCGTGGGTCGTAGGGAGGGAGTGGGGGGGAGCGGAATGGCAAGGGGGGGGGGGGGAAGCTCTTGGGAAGGAAGGGGGGGGGGGGGAAGGGTCGTGAAAGGGGGACGGGGAGGGTGAGGAAGGGAGGGGGGTGCGGGGGGTGTGAACATGAAGCGGAAACAAAGGGTGGCGCGCGGTTGCGCGGGGGTAAGGCAAGGGGGGGGAGTGGGGGTGGTGGTGACAGGAAGGGGGGGGGGAGACGGGTGGTTGGGGGAAGGGAAGGGCGGGAGGAGGGGGGGCGGTGGTTGGGGGAAGGAAGGGGCGGGGGGGCTGGGGGGGGGGGAAGGACAAGGGGGGGTGGGTGGTGGGCGGGAAGGAGGTGGGGGGGGGGGGTGAGCATGATGAAGGGTGGGGGGGTGGGTGAAGAGGTAACTGTGACGGGGTGGGTGGGGGGACGTGAATGCGAAGGGGGGTGGGTGGGTAGGACGGTTAATGAATGCGTGGGTGGGTGAGTGGGTGTAATGAAGCGGTGTGGGCGTAATCGTAAGGATGACGGGTGGAGGTGCGGCTGGTTGGGTGGGTGAATGGACGGTTTTTTAATGAATGACGAGTTGGTGGTTGAATGACGGTTTTAATGATGACGGTGGGTGGGTGACTGAAGACGGTTTAATGAATGACGGTGGTTGGGGGGGCGGAATGACGGGTTAAGAATTGCGAGGGGTGGGTGGGTGAAGTGAAATGACAGTGTTGGATGGAAGCAGTGAGAATGTGCGGGGGTGGGTTTGCAGAATTGAACGGTTGTAATGAATGACGAGGTGGGTGGGTGGTTTTGAATGACGGTTTAATGAAGGACGGTGGGTGGGGGTGCATGACGGTGGGTGGGTGGGTGAATGACGGTTTAATGAATGACGAAGGGTGGGTGGGTGGTTGGGTGGGTGAATGACAGTTTAATGAATGACGAAGGGTGGGTGGGGGGTTGAATGACGGTTTAATGAATGACGGTGGGTGGGTGAATGACGGTTTAATGAATGACGGTGGGTGGGTGGGTGGGTGAATGACGGTTTAATGAATGACGGTTGAATGACGGTTTAATGAATGACGGTGGGTGGGTGGGTGAATGACGGTTTAATGAATGACGGTGGGTGGGTGGGTCAATGAATGACGGTTTAATGAATGACGGTGGGTGGGTGAATGAATGACAGTGGGTGGGTGAATGACAGGTGAATGACGGTGGGTGGGTGAATGACAGTTTTGACACGTGACGGTGGGTGACGTACCTTGACCTGGTGGGTGCAGCTTGCCGCCGGATGCTTCCCCCTCCTTCCCACGATATCCCTGCGGCAGCTGCCCAGGACGGGAGGTGGGCTTGGGGGAGGGGGAGGGGGGCTCGGGGGGCGCGCAGGAAGCTGGCCGCGGGGGGGGGGGGGGAAGCAGGCTGCAGGAGGAGCAGGTACTTCCCCCTCCGTCCCACGTTGGGAGCGGGCCCTGCTTGCCCTGCGCATGCGCGGGGGGGTGAGCGGGCCCTGCTTGCCCTGCGCGTTGGAAGCGGGGGGGTGAGCGGGCCCTGCTTGCCCTGCGCATGCGTGCCGGGATCGCGGGGGAATTGCCGCCATTTTTTTCCTTTTTTTTTCCATTTATTTAAATAACTGACCCACGGGGCCCGGGACACAAGTGCTCTTTGTCCCCCGCTGTTGGCGGCCCTGATTGAGCCAACTGTGCTGAAGCTAGGATATCCTTAAAACCTGACTTGTTGGGGGTTACTTGAGTACGAATAGCACTGTGAACATTCTGAACACATGGCACATAAAGCTTGGCCCCCTGCAGACGCACTTACCAGAACTCCCTCCTACTGTCTCTGTACGTTCTCCCTACCTACCAATTAGATTGTAAGCTCCTCGGGGCAGGGACTCCTCTTCCTTAATGTTATGTTTGTCTAAAGCACTTATTCCCATGATCTGTTATTTATATTATCTGTTATTTATTCGATTACCACATGTATTACTACTGTGAAGCGCTATATACATAAAGACATACAATACAATACAATACATACTGGAGTTCAGAACCTCTAAGCTCAGCACATCCATGTTACTACTGCTTGTGGGGCTGGATTTGTAACCTCTCTGCTGCTTTGCGATGTGTTGCTGACGCCGCTGGTCGAGTAAAATCAAAGAACGGGACGTGTGTATTGAGCTCCTCCGGTGGAATGTTTCCGACGCGATGATTTGCCAAACTATTGCTATTTTGCAGAGTAAACAGTTTTGTTCAGTGAGTAAATAACAATCAGGCCAAGAAAGCATTTTATGTGATCTTTGCCAGTTTACTACAGGTTTTACTTAAGGAGATTTTTGACGAGATGACACAAGTTCCTAATCCGTAACATTTAACGGGTTGTGTTTTTCGCATTCTTTTGGGGGGGGAATCCGCTAAGAACTATTTGATCAAAGTAAATTACACTTAGTTTTTACACATAGTAAGAGTTGAATTGGATTATAAAGTAGGCATTTCGTTTTGAAGTACTTCCATTGACAAACCCCCTTCACTACTGGTGTCAGTGTGCATTGTATGCGGCTCCCCTTCAGCTCTGAAGGGTCTGTACAACAAACATAGCTTGTGTGCTTCTGAGCTATGACTGTTGAACCAGTCTTCTCAATTGTGATAAGTTAATTATTTGACTGAATGAGTCTATTATTACTGGGAGAGAATCTGTTAATCCTTCAGTGCATTTTCCATAAAATAGGAGTACTCTAAAGTCTAGTTCTTCACAGTAGCAAACAGGTTAGATTTTAAATAATGCATTAGCAGTGTTCACACAACAAGCGCTCTCTAAAGCTGAAGTGCAATTTGGAGATTCTGTTAGGTTGCCAAGTATGAATGGACTTGAGCCATCTGGAATGTGACATCATAACGGGATTCTTAGAAGGGTTGTAGAAATGGTATTTCTGTATATTAAGGTTTAAATAATCTGTGTGTATAGATCTCTCTCCTCTCTTGTAATTGCTAAATATATAGAGATCTGATATCATTTAAATAAATTATGTATGGGTTACAAAATACTCTTACCACTGCCTTTCCAGCTACTAGTTCATATAATACAAACCGTTCTAAAAAATGCATTTATGGATTACTTAATAGGCCACAGTGAACCTGTTCCAGATACAGCATGCTCAAGTAGTGTCCCTTCCAGTCAACTGCCAGACACTCTGTGAGAATGCCAAGCGTTATGAACCAGGACAACAGTATTCAGAGTTTGCGAAGAGCTTGCCAAAAGATGGTACCACTGAGGCAGGATCTTGTGAAGCAACAAGTTCCCAGATTGCGGGGTGAGTCAACTTTACCATTTACCTGTGTAGAAAACATGCCTCTCATAAAGTTAAAATGCTCATCTAGTGGAGATCATGAGAAAGTCATGCCTGTAAAACTGCCATAAAAAGCATAGGTATCCTTGTGCATGTCACGTAGAACCCATGCATGATGCATTTATACTGTCATTTGTTTACCCTGTTCTCTTGGCAGTGGGATTTACACACAACACATTATAAAATTGGTAGAGTATGAGCTGCCAATGGGGTCTACCTTAGTTTGATTGCAGGCTGCAATGTTTTGGCAGAGGGATTGAACTAAATGACCCATACTTACGAGAAGAAAAAAATCCATAGAAATTATCTAAATTGCCATTTAATGTGCATTGGAGCTTCTTTGTTTACTGCTCTGTAGTGAAATTTGTGGAGTATAACAGTCTGAAATCTTTGCTAGATCCTTTGGCGCCTAATGTCAATTTCCTGTAGCAATTTACATAGCTGCACTCCGGAGTTTTCTCTGTTTGCTTAGGTAAATACCAATACTGTGTGCTTTACCAACCTATAACAAGCAGCATATGAATGAGACTTTAGTCTTCATTATTCTTTGTGCTACTCCAGGATTTTTCCACTTTATCTACCCTATCCCTATTGTGTGTATAATTGGATGACATTTTTTTTATAAGATAATTAATTGGAAGTTCTTTAAATACGGAATTGGAAATTTCCTCTGACTATTTTTAGAGGGGTCAGTGAGTATTCACAATGATGACCCAGATCTGAAAGAGTTTTGTTGTACAATGAACATTTTAATAGACTAATATATGGTAAATATTAAAACCAGTTGCACGGTTATACTGTTGGATAGTAGGACAATAGTCCATTATTTTATTCTACAGTTGTCTAAAATTGGCATGGGAAGTGTGTTAGTCATGAAAGATCTCTAGCTGATGAGCATTTATTTGCAGAGTATTGGAAGACTGACTTTACTTGGCAATGTTGAGAACTATACAAGAAAGTTGATTGGGTGTATCTCTAGTAAAGTTCACAGAATGGGCATGTTCATGTAAAGCAGTATGTATGAAATACTGAAGGCAACATTGCTTTTACATTTAGAGTACTGCTGACTTGTCATTGAATTAAGAACAACACAACAGCATACAGTATGAATGATCACAGTAAATGTTAGACCCTTAAAGGTGTTTTGGAAACTCTGTAACTTAAAAAAGCAATCCCCCTACTTGTTGCTCCCCTTACACATTTGTGGGAGAACCGTGCTATTTTCAACTCTGGTGACTCCGCTCCCAGTTTCCAAGACCAGACTTGCCGGTGAAGTTACTGGTTTTTAATCACCCTCCATGGAAAACAAAATGGCTGCCAAATCTCCCAGGGCCTATGTGCCAATGGGAAACC
The DNA here is from genome assembly GCA_036426205.1 of Ascaphus truei. Classification (NCBI taxonomy): domain Eukaryota; kingdom Metazoa; phylum Chordata; class Amphibia; order Anura; family Ascaphidae; genus Ascaphus; species Ascaphus truei. The sequence goes on from CM071576.1 coordinate 26,644,632, forward strand.
ACAACGTCATTAGTTGCAGCTTTCTATTTGACGGGCATTTAAGTCCCCTTTAAAAAAACAGATGGCAATACCAGTAGCTTAGCTGGTATGTATCTCTGGGTCCTCAGGTGCTGCTGAAAGTGTGGTTCTTCTCCGGAGGAACCCCCCACCACCCCCTCATTCCAATCCTGTAAAAGGGAGCGAGAGTACCTAGGGTGGATTGTTGCATTAATCTTCCAATCGTATGCCAGTATTTTAATAATAAATAAGAACTATTTCATATGGCGCTTTTCTCCCAATGGGACTCAATGCGCTTCATAATTGCAGTATAGTGCGCGGCACACAGCACAGGTATTTTTACAGACAAAATTTTGTTATAAAGGTCATGTATTTAAAAATGAGATATTACCAACCTTTTATCCTATTTGTAATCTGAAATATTCTGCAGCATTGCTGTACAACAGTGTTGGAGGAGCATGCGTAGTATGTGTCCCAGCTTTAAACGGGTTGCCTTATGTACATTGTCTTTCCTTTTTAGACCACTCCTATCCAAAAGACAGGAAAACAGCGCTCATGCATCACATGGAAACCTTTCTCAAGGCTCAACAGAATTCCCTGCTCCGTCTTCAGAAGACATTGGCAGTCCTGTCTATGCCCGCTCTCACAAGATTGGACAGAAAAGATCTAGCAGCAGCACAGATATTCAAGGTACAGTATGTCCTGAATTCATTTTTACAGTGTGCTTTCTGCAAGAAAACCTAACTCTATTTCAGCTAGACACGAGCACTCCCAACTAATGGCCGTTCTTCTGATTTCATTTGTTCAAAGCGGTAAGAGGTCCACCCCCTTTTAGATCCTGGTCCGTAGGCAACCAGAGCAGTGGGATGTGCAGTGATTCAGAAAGTGCAGGAGGTAGCAGCGAGTCACGCTCAATGGATTCTCCATCTGCTAGCCCAGGTACATTTCACTGTAGCTCTTAAATTGTCTTATGTTTAGGTCCCCAAAAAGGAATTTCTAAAGAAGGTGTCTTTAAGAATCACTTTAACATATTGTGTATTGTATTTCAGGTGATTTTAAGAGGCGCCTTCCCAGGACACCATCTACAGGCACCATGTCATCAGCAGATGATCTGGACGAAAGGGAACCTCCTTCCCCTTCAGACAATGGTAATCCTGCTCTGCATAGTCTTGTCAATAGAATGTTTCACATGGTATTTGGAATTCAGCAAAGCATTTTTAAACGTATCCATCTAAAAAATAAAAAAAATCTGTACATACAGTTCCTCTGACGCCATGTTCTTTCTAGTATCATGATCACCATGATCCCCATTGGTTAGGTTACAGCGAGCATTGTGCTACCCAATGTATTTCCGCACTTTCAATGACGTGTATTCTCCGTAGGTTTAAATGATTTGGTTTCCGAGATTGCCAATTCCCCTGGACCATTCAGAAACACAATTATGTCCAAGGCATCCCATACACACAAACTCAGAAAATTGAGAGCTCCATCCAAATGCAGAGAGTGTGACAGCTTGGTCGTGTTTCATGGGGCTGAGTGTGAGGAGGTAAGATGACCTTTCTAAAGGGGTTTCCCTACCATATAGCATGTAATTGAGGCAAATCTAAATGGGATTCACACAACAATGACATATAATAAACACTTGAGATATGGAAGGCTATATGACATTAGACTGTTTCTGCTAGATACTTCTTATAGGTGTGTTGTTGTACCTTCCTTCCCACCCATGAGTTATTCCAATATCGGCTTTCAGTCAATAATTAGAGCGTTGTTATGATTAGCAATGGCACAAAGGGGACAAATCTCATTGACTGTATTCTTTTTGTAGTGTTCTCTTGCTTGCCACAAGAAATGTCTAGAAACGCTGGCCATTCAATGTGGACATAAAAAGCTACATGGAAGACTTCATCTGTTTGGCGTGGAGTTTACTCAGACTGCTAAAAATACCCCTGATGGCATTCCTTTTATTATCAAGAAGTGTACCTCTGAAATAGAAAGCAGAGCACTGACAATGAAGGTAAGTGTTTTACAGTCAAAGAAAAGTCACCATTTCGGATTAAACCATATACGAACTACAGAAACTAGGCTGTTGGGTTTAGATCAGGGGTGGCCAACTCCAATCCTCAAGGGCCACCAACAGTCAGGTTTTCAGGATATCCCTGCTTCAGCATAGGTGGCTCAGTCTAAGCCGCTGATTGAGCCACCTGTGCTGAAGCAGGGAAAACCTGACTGTTGGGGGCTCTTTAGGGCTGGAGTTGGCCACAACTGGTTAAATGAAGCCATTCTGTTCTTGCACATGCAGTTTGCAATGTTGGCAGAAAAGTTGGAATGTTTAATTAATTTTAGGTACTTTTTGTTTCATTGTGTTACCTTTGGAAATCCTGCTCATAAATAAGCATTTTCACACAGCTTATTGTGGAGTAAGTTACAGTTGGGTGCACTTTTATTCATGTTTCTTTATCAAATTGTACACTTATTGTTAGACTTTGTTCTGAATAACTGCTTTTCTAGGCTCCCCTCTGGTTCCTTATTTGGCCCTAAGGTGTGTGGTCACATTGTTACAATTCCAAGAGCTTTTTTTTCTCTCCATGTTTGTACTTTAAACTTGCTTAATTAGAGAGTGCCTTTGAGTTAATTATACTTGGCTTATCTTTCTTTTTGTTTGGGACAGGAGCACATTTCCAAACAATGCCATCGTAATACTGAAATTCCATCTCTACTCCTAAGTAATCGAAGGGGGACATTCTGGTTTTGTATGTTGTAAATAGGAGGGGCATAAGCCAGGGGGGCTCAACTCCAGTCCTCAAGACACCCCCGTCAGGTCTTAAGGATATCTCGGCTTCAGCGCAGGTGGCTCAGTCTTCGACTGCACCACCTGTGCTGAGGCTGCGATATCCTTAAAACCTGACCTGTTGGTGGGTCTTGAGGACTGGAGTTGAGCCCCCCTGGCATGAAGCTTTAGTTTTCTTTTAGTCGTCCTTGTAGCGTGACAATTCTAATTCCTTATTTTCTTCTGCGGTTTCTTTTAGGGCATCTACCGTGTAAATGGAGCCAAGTCCCGAGTTGAGAAGCTTTGCCAAGCTTTTGAAAACGGGAAAGATTTGGTGGAGCTGTCGGACCTGTTCGCACACGATATAAGCAATGTTCTGAAGCTGTACCTCCGTCAGGTACGCAATGCAACTGCCACTAGTTGGGGCTTCTTTGGCCTTGCGGTGGCAACCAGCAAAAAGTTTGCTTTACATATCATGACCGTAAAATCATTCTCGTTTAAAACACAAAGAACAAAGATCTTTTTTTTTTTTTGTCTGTTTTACATCTGTACTCTGCTTAGGTTTAAGACTGAACAGGGATCTATTTATAACTTGCAAGGAGTTGGTTGACTTGACTGTCTTGTTTTCTTCACCTTAATAAGTTAACCAGACAGACCCATTATGTCAAATAGTGGACAAGAAACATGGTAAATAGGTCAAGGCAGAGATAAGTAAAGAGAACATATCACTGGTATTCATACAATTTGATCTTGGCGTGAGTGGTGTAAAAAAATTAAAAAGTCAGATCAGCGAGCAATCGAAAAAAATCAGGTTTTTTTTAATTAGTGAGAAAGCTAATCTAACGGTGTTCACAACAGTACGGGATGACCAAGTGTGTATATCTCTTATGTCTCCAGCTTCCAGAACCATTGATCCTGTTTCGACTTTACAACGAATTTATCGGCTTGGCGAAAGAAAGTCAGCACATCAACGAGGAAGTAGATGCAAAGCCGCACAGTCCTACCTTAAAGAGGCAGCTGTCCTGTGTTGAGCTGAACCGGGTGATCATTAAAATTCGAGACCTCCTGAAACAGCTACCAGAGCCCAACTATAATACTTTACAGTATTTAGTAGGGCACCTTTATAGGTAAACTGACCAGCACAAATTATTTGAATGATAGATTTGTTGGTGCCAAATGTATTAATAATGTAGGATTTATTTACAAAACATCCGTTGCAGGTTTTTATGTCGAGTAAGCTAATTTTCAGTTAACTGTTTCCTTTATTACTTAAAACAATTCTTTCCTGTAAACATTTTACCTGCTGTCCCTAGCGCTCCTAAAGTGTACAGTTTATTGAATGTGTCCCCAATGCAGAGCTCTGTGCAGGGGCAGCAGCAGTTTCTCGTGGCTCCTGTCCCAGTTATCTATACCTCGTGAGAGAATCGGCTCTACTCTAATTGGGTTCTCTTGCGTTTTTTTTCTTAATGGATTTAGATCACATAATAAATTGGACGGGACAACCAATTGTAGCACAGTTCTGTTTCTGAATGTCTTTTCAGCAGTCACAAAAGGTTTTAGACAATTTAAAAATGCCCGGTCATAATCTGCATTGTTGTATACTGTATTATAATATGCTACTTTTTTGCAGGTTGTCCCAAAAAGGAAATGTACTTTAAAGTTGAAATTCCCAATGCTTATGCATAAGCTGTAAAGCTGTTGAAATACATGTTTTATAGGAATATTGTCAGCTTTCACATTTCCTATATTAGAAGTATCAAAAAAAAATATTATTTACATTTTGTGAAACACGAAATAGTACAGAGTTCCACTACATGCATCGCCCTAGGGCAAACCAACAAGTTATTTCAAGTATTTAAAGCAGCAATGTGCTGTCCCTGGTTTAAAAATTAAAATGTTAACATAGGGTGGAACCAGTGGGTCCCCAGGAGGCTTACAGAGCTATTTTCAGCTCTGCAACCCCCCTGGTTCCGGAGATACAGGAGAACGTAAGAGAATTCAATCTCCCTCCAGGGGAAAACAAAATGGCTGCCAAATCTCTGGCCAATAGGAAGCCGCAGCATCATCCGTTGTAGCTTCCTATTGAACGACCATTTAAATCCCCTTTCAAAAACCAGGAAGTAATACCAGTAACTTCAAAGGTAAGTATCTTGGGAATAATGTGGTTCAACTCGGCAGGCCCCCGTGGTTCAATCCTAAAAAGAAAAACAAAAAGGTTAGGAGGAATCACATGAGTTATAAAGACATTAGTGTTCTTGATAAGACATATATAGAGATTGAATGGCTCCATAACTCCTGTAAAACAGTATCTATGAAGAACTGACATGTTTGTTCTGTAATGGCTGTTACAAACTGCTAAATGTCTAGTGATACGGTAGAAATGACTGCGATTGTAATTGTTTCCATGTAGAGTCACAGAAGAAATGGAAGAAAATAAAATGTCAGCCAGCAACCTTGGAATAATATTTGGGCCGACCCTGATTAGGCCGCGTCAGACGGATGCTACTATTTCACTTTCCTCTCTTGTGGATTATCCATATCAGGCACGAATGGTGGAACTTCTCATAACATATTATAATGTGGTCTTTGATGTCTCGAGGGATATGCTTAACCCCGAAGAATTCCACCTGGAAAAGGTGATTTTACCAGAGGAAAGAGAACCGCAACAGATCAGGAAATCGCAATCACTGCCAGTTGGAAAGGAAGTAAGTTTTACAGTTACATTTATGCCACTTAAGTTATTGGTGATGTTTAATTAAATCAGTCTGAATTGACATTATTTTTCCATCTTCGTTTTAATAGAGTGTTGTGCTGTCTAAACGCGCATGCTCTCTGGATGAAACTTCGTTAGTGTTTGAAGGTATAGAAGAGAGAGAAAGCACAGTACATAACATGGACATGGTGGAAGAGAATGGTAAGTATCTCAATTTCACCCAGCCTTTTGTGTAAGATGAATGAAACGGTTGTATGTAAAAAAAAATTTAAAAAAGCTAATGTTATTTATAACCTATATTTTACAGTGCATAATTCATGTCGACATGTCGACAACTTTATAAGGGATTCCTCGTCAGAACCTGTTAGCACAGTGTTCAGTATGCATGGTTCTGCTTCAGATGAACCCGGTAAGCATCTTTATTCTTTGCTTTAAAGAAACCACCCTACAATCACGTAAGGAAAGTAGAGGAATCCGGGTTTTAAGATTTCAAAATCACAAGTGTCTTTGTTCTAAAAAAAAAAAAAAAATGTATTACCAAACGAACAGGTGATTTTACTATAAAGTAGGGTATTGGGATAACGTGAAAGTGAACGCATTTCTAAAGGAAAATAGCCAAGCGGGCACTACCTGTAAAATACGGATATCCATTTGTCCTCTGTCCTACTACATTTTCTTCTTTATATATTTGTGTACTGTGCACAAACCATTTCTCACCTACCTATGGGAATTTCCCATGACTCTGGATTTTTCTCAACTGCATTACTTGATTAAAACCCACTCTTAAAATTAAATATGATAATGAAGACAGCACCATAACTGCACTTTATGAAGGTCAACTGCTCTGCAACTCGTAACACTGCACATTATAAGGACCCTACTAATACTTTTACGCTCTCAATATGACCTTATTCAAGCACTGTAGTACAGTGATCTCATTTGTTTCCCAAAAGAACAAAGGTTGTTGGAGTTTAGAAATGTAAATAACCTTTCAAACATTGACTGTGCAATCTAGTTTTGCTTTCTTTACCTATTTCACAAAGCACGAGTTTGAGTTGTGTACATATTGCTCGTTTTAGCATTAACAGTGAACTATTGTATAGTATCTGAACAATTAAAAATCTATTTTGGGGAAACCCAGCATTTAATATGTATAAATAGTGAGATAATGGTGTCTTGGATCCCTCGTGGTTAATATTGAACACGGATAATGATAAACTCCTTACTGAAAAGAAGTGCAATCAATACATTGTTTATTCTTGACCTTTGTGACATTACATATCTTAATACCGAGGAACAAGTTCCTTTGACTTTTTCACGCAACAGTAGGGTGTAAACATGAAAATGTATGAATTCTTCAATCTTCATTACAATGGCAGTAGAGTGTTTGAATTGGTATGAATAAAGGTTTAGTAGATTGTGATCCATCTAGAGATCACAGGGACCAATACAGCTGCTAGAACTTTTAACTAGATCATACATAAACAGAGAAAAACTTAACGTATTATTGAGTTATTCTTTGCGTTAGCACGATGATTTATTTATTTTGTCATGTTCATCTTAAACGAAAAAGGTTGCTATTCGGAATCTGTGATGTGGGCATTAATCCTAACCTTGCCCTCTAAAGCCTACACAAATATTTAGCAGTCTATAACTGGGGCTTTCAAAGGTTTGTGTGCTGAAATACACCATGTAATCCCATATGAATGTCTTCCTATTCTGTTTTCTTTCTCCTAGATTGTTCTGTGGACACCATTTCAGAGAATGAAGTTGGGCCTGCTGAAACGGCCACAGAATGCCATTCTAAAACAAATAGCTCTGTACCTGTAAAATCTTATCGACAAACAACCAAAGTTCAATTGAGGGCTCCCAGGGCCAAGCCAGTTGTTCGTCCTGTAAGTTTACCTGTGGATCGTCTGCTTCCTCCATCGGTGCTGAATGAGAAAAATTCCAGAAATGTGGGTGTTTCAAGTTCAGAAAAAGTTGGCAAGAGTCCTATTATTGAAGAAGTTTCAGAGACCAAGCCTGTCCCTACGGTTAATGCATGCTATAGACTTTCATGTTATGACACTCAGGGTCATCGGAAAACTTGGGATAAGCAGTACAAGCAGTATGACATTACGCCAAGGACTGCAATGATTATGACCAATGTCCCACAGGAGATTAGAGCGCATGATGGTGGATCTGCATGTGGCATAATGTCCTCTAACATCAGTTCAGTAAATGCTACACTCCCTAAAATACCATCTACAAGCCATGTCAAGCCTGGTCTCATGGCAACCGAAGGAAGTTCTGTAGATTCCAACCCTCTTGCTGCTTTAAGGGCACCAAGAACTTTGCAACCACCACCCGGAACCTTTTACAAACCACCTTCATATAAAGTGAAGCCAAGCGAAGGGACTACACAGAACAATGGGGCATCAGCAAGTGGTGGCAACGTGCATGGCCAGGTCAACAACAATAACAATGTGAAACTAGTTGCAGACTCAGATCTTGTATCTGACACACACGAACAAAACACAAATTCACAAAAAACCCTCTCCGATGATCTCAATCAAACAGATGCAAAACCAACATATCAGAGACTAAGACCAAAACGCATGCAAGAGTTAGAACACAGAGAGGCACACTTTGTATAAAACCTTAACTCCCTCTTTGCTTCTTGCTTGCCGAGTCAATGGGGGGGTCTCCCTTGTCATGAGACCTCTTTTGTGCCATATTGGAATTATTTGTATACAAAATGTTGACTGGAAAAACACTGAAGTTAAAAAAAAAAAAAAGAGATTGAATTTCCATTTAGTTTTTATGCTTTTCGATACACCGTTTTTGTATGCATTCCACAAAATAGAAGCAGTTTATAAGGTGCACTTATTAAGATATATTAATATGAAATGCTTATTTATAACAAACAGTATTCACGTCTGGGACTATGGAACAAACTGTTTTCCAAATGTAAATTTGTGTATTAAGAAGAGGAAGCTGTTGCATTTCTTAAGACAGAAGCAAAGCTTTAGGACTTTGCTGTATGAAAGTATCTAATCTGTGCAATTAAAAATGTGCTTCTAAATAGATTACGTAAAAGCCTGCGGGACATGTGTGTCATACCTGTATATTTTATGCCTGTGTTTTCATCCGTTGCCATTTTTATGTGTTGTCACTTTAATGTTACTTTTACAGAGATGATGCACTTACTAAGATTTACGACTACAAAAGCTATAAAATGTAACTTAAATGTGAAATTATTTCCAAGTTGCCTGTTCTTCAGATCTCTGCTCAGCCACATTTCCAATGACTACCTGTTACCATAGTCGGTTACATGAGAATCTAGTTTATTCCTGTGTGTGGTATCTGTCCTTATGTTATCCGCTGTAGCTATATATAAATACATTACGGCGAGCTGTTTATACTAGGTGACCCTTGCAACCAAATGACTACTCAAAACATGTCCTGTTTGTGCATACAGTGTTGATCTTTTGTATTCGATGTTTTTTTTTTTTACACCTAAACTGTTACATATGCACAAACAAATATATTAACTTTTTAACATATTTCAGAGTTCATGGTTTATATAATCTTGGTTTCTTTTAATTTATTAAAATGTAGATTATGCAACCTTGGCTACGTTTTTATGCTTTTGTTACCAGAATTTCGCATAAGCAAATCATCCATTTGAAATGAAAAGCATTATGTGCACGAATGTATATTGCAATTTTTTTCATATTAAAAATATAAAGTATTTTATTACATTAGTATATGAAGCTTTTTTTTTTTTTTAAAGGCATCAACCAAAAATAAAAATATTTTTAATTGTGCAGGAATTAAGTTTACTTGTGTTTTTTTATTGTTTGTCCCAGTAACAGGAATAAGTATGGTTTTGGTTAACTACATAATGAAAATGTTTTAACTGCGGAATAAATACTTTCTTACCCATTTGCCTCGCTGTGTGCTGCTTTGCATGCCCTGTTTACTGTTACTGTATTTTAGCGTCTCAAATGAGTTTGGAGAATCTGCTTGAGACACATAAATGCACTCAAGTATTTTCTATCTAGCCAGCATGATTTAAATCACAAATTACTAGCCCCAGAACCTGGCAACATTCAGTTGAACGTGGCATGAACCCAGGGTTTGTATGATTAATCACTGCTATTATACCCTATTCTTCAAGCTCAAAGCAGAATTGTCTGTGTTTTCCAGCCTGCAAAAATCCAATTTTCTATTGTCCAGTCACCAGTAGAAAGTGATTAGGAATTTGTTTCCAGATACTGGGATCGGAGTAGCTGTTTTTCTGGAGTCCCAAAGTAACCCACTTGCAGAGAAACTTGTATAGGCCAGTTTCACTAGGGAAAAAATTGTGCACCCCTTTCCCCCCCCCCCCCCCCAAACTATGAACTAAAACAGTGATCTGAGGTCCCTGAGTGATACACAGAACCTATTTGAAGGTGTCGGGAAGTACCTCGGAAATCACCCAATGCAATACTGTACCTAGTGGCTTTCAGGGTACGATTCACAATCTAATTTTAGTAGCCATTGCATAAACTGGCATAACTTCAGCTTTTTTGGCTGTGTATCGATAGCCTCTTGTGGATATAACTTTCACCCGTGAAAGTCCAACCAACGCGATTTGCGGTCTTTTACTATCATTTACCAACAGAGCTCCACCTGAATGTTATTCAGAAGCATAAATAGTTACTGATATGCATGATTAGTTAACCTATGACCAATGATATTTTCATTAATCGCTCAGTCCCAAATACCACTGGGACATCCTAGCCCTATTGACCAGGAGTATCCCTCCAACTACTAAACATACTGTGTTCTCTAGGATACGTAATCACTGTATGGATAGTCCCCTGAATAAGGTAATGGGACGTTTTCTTAAATTAAGTCTTCTGTGTCCCCATTTCTTTATTTAGTGCAATTACCACCAATTAAAGTTTTTTTTATTTTAATATAATATATATCTCTCTATCTCGATCCTTCATTTATACACTTACACCATATAGGAGGGATTTTATGTTCTCTACAAATCCTTGAATCGCTAAACTCGTAATTAATGGTATTTTCTCATTAGACGCTGTGTGTATACTAGGTTTAGAGTGCATCAAATTGGGGCTTTATATTCCATCTTTCTTTGAATGGGTTTTTAGGCATGAGAGGGCTTTAGATTAAAAATAAATAAATAAAAAAGAGGTAGACAGAAGATGTCCTTGAGTAGAATGCAAAAAGCGAGCAGGTGTATAGCGACAAATTAGGGCTGAGGTGCGTGGAGGTGTAGAGGAGAGTATATAGCCTCTATACTTTGTAAGTTTCTGTATCTCCCATCATATATGCTCCATGAAATGCTGAGCCCTTCAAAACCTTTTGGGGTTACCAAAGGTGGCCAGTTCCCCATGTTAATTTGTTTAATTCCCTATAAAATGATATATTCAAACCCGAACAAGCCAGACATCACAAGGATGAAGAAATTAAAATGGCAGTATGACCGTACATATCGCAAGAAGAAATTACCATCGTTGGTCAAAGATGGTACTCTACTGAATTCCAAGGGAAATTAAAAGACCAAGACAACACCCAAAAGTAATATAGGAGGGTCAAATCAGAAAATGTGTGAGCAATGTGGAGAAGCGATTTGGGGAGGTATTTTTCCAGTAGTTGACTGCTGAAGGCTTAGGATGATAATGTGATATATATTCCAGTATGACTGACCTTGAAAATGGCTCCGGACTCGGTGGTAATGATTCTCAGAGGCGAGACAGCTCCCCCTCCAAGTCATACATGACACTGGTCAGCCTCTGACCAGCAACAACCGCTGTCCTTGCGAGCTTTGTCGCTCCCCTGTGTTACGATTGATGACATCGTATAAGGAAGAGGGACATACAATCCCCACTCTCCCCCATACATTTCTCCCCTCCTTTCCCTTCAGCTATCATGCCCCCCCAGATCCATCTTTCAGTCCCCACAAGCTAAAAGATATCTTACCTGTAGCGGGGAGCACTGAAGCTGGGAGGTGCAGCATTGAGGGGGAGCCTGACCTTGCGGCAGTCAGCGAAAGTTGTAATTGACTTCCGGCTCTGACCCCGCCATAGTCCTACGGTGCTATCTGCAGGCAGCAGCCACCATCTTCAGCCACCGCCTCCTGAAACATTTGGTCCTGAGAACCATTTGGTCCTGAGAACCATTTCCAGATCACATTTGGTCCTGAGAACCATTTCCAGATCAACGGCCTGCGTGCTACAAAAAGGGACACTCCCATATATACGGGACGCCTGGCGACCCTAATATAGATCTATCTCCAGTCAAGAATTTCTGAGCAAGTCTTGAAGCTTTATATACACCATCCTGCTCAGAACAATCTTTGAGCTAAATAGAGTGGTCAATTAAAGATGCAATCCCACAGTTGGCCAGTTAAAAAAAAACTTTTTGAGGCCTTTGATCCCTCATTTTATGCAAAACCATATTGTTTCACCGGGTAACGTAGGGTGCCTGTTTTTGCGCTTCTGAGCCTGGGAGAACCCTGTACAACCTGCATCCACACCCCCTGAGAGTTATTCCAGTGCCTGCCTGCATGATTCTTCACTGGAGGCCACTGAGTGATTACGTGTGCATTTGCTGCTAGTGCAGCCTGTGAGCTCAAAACGCTTTATTCCAATGTACAGTGTGAGTAGAATGATTTTATTCATTGTCTATAAAGATGGGTTATAGAATGATGCTATGTTGGCATGCTATCTTTCTCATATCTGAGTTATCCTGGAGCTAGCTACACTTTGATCCTTGCTATATACAGCCCATCATCCTGTATTCCACCATTGGTTCCTTATGCTGAAAAGAATTTGGAGAATGTTACTGCATTTGACGCTGGTTAATTGATCCTCCAATACACTTTGTAATACTGTGTTGCACTATTTTGTGTTTCTACTTGCCACATATTCCAGGAGAGCTGCGCTCCTGTTTCTGTTCTTTATTCTGTGTATTTGACCCTGCAAAGGTTTTTTTGGAGCAGCACCTCACAAATGGGTTGTATTTTTCTTTTCTATTTGATCACTTAATATCAAGTCACTTTTATCACCTGACCCAGAAATAAGTTTTTTTGTGCTGAAACACCTATTTTCTCACTGTAAATATAAAGCCACAATCTCGCCGAAGTAACTTTTTTTCCCACTGCATCAGAACAAGGGGTCTTATGGAGCGAAATCATGTTATTTTTTTTTATCTCTCCCATGCTGCCTCCCCAGTTACAGAGAAACTTAGCAATGAAGTTACCGGTGTTCTCACAGGACTTTTACAAGGCTGTCCAATAAGGCTGCGCTTATAGTGCCGGCGACGCTGATGTCACGCTCCGGTCGCTGGAAAAATCTAATTGAAGTGACCTCCAGCGATCGCGACCAATCCGTTGCGCCATCGTGTCGCTCCTAGGAAGCTACAACAGAGATTGCAGCTTTCGATTGACTCACGGGAACTGAGAGATTTGGCGACCATATTAACCCGAAAGGAGAAGAGAACGCGGCTAACTACACGATAAGTATTTCGAGAACTAGGAGTCCCCTGAGCTAAACATAAAAGGGTTCAGCAGCCAGGAATGCTGCTTTGACTCTAGAAGAGGCCTTTCGGGCCTTTATCTCCAATTATCCAAGTTATCCTGATAATTGCTCTTTTTGGCTCGCCTGCTTCAGATACTGATTTGGGAACGGGTTACTGAAGAAGTCTGACTAAAAATCTGTGCAAAATGTAAATGTGACTTATTAAGCGTTTTTACATTGTGTGCAGAAAATCAAATGGGAAAAAATACACCATTCGTGGGTAGAGGCCTCTTTCAATACATTAGTAGACAGCCAGGTGGATATTAATTACTTCTTCGCAGATACTCTCCCAATTCCCATATTTTGCTCACTTTTTGTATTATGCGACTTTGATTGGCTAAAATAGACGAAATTCTTGGAAAGATGTGTCCTCATTAACAGGAAGTGGAAATATATCTGCAGTATATATAGAATAAATACCGGATTGATGCCGTCGTGACCGGAAGGACGCAAGCGGAACTATACGCTGCTATCGTATAGTTCCGCTTGCGTCACTTCGGTCACGAACGGCATCAATCAGGTATTATCTATAACTCATATGTTCACAGGAGGGGTTACACTCATTGACAAAGGGCCTCCTTGCCCGAAACGCGTCTGAGTAAGCTACTCTAAACAACAAAACAGGTAGCGCTAACCGCAATAAATGTAGTGTAGTAACTAATACCTTATACAAATTGTTAAACCATATATAAGGGGCTGCCTGGGACACAAAGCCTGACCCCCTGGTCAGGATAACAGTATAGACAGGGAATAGTTCCGTGGGCGCCTATATATTCTATCTAACTACTGATAAAATTCAGGATCTACGAAAGCCAACCTGTTGGCTGTGAAGAACGTATCCTCACGATGAAGCTTAAAAACAGAGAAAAGCACAGCACATAGCGTAATACTGTTAAAAAGTTAAACAAAACACATTAACAACAATCAACGCTGAAAACTGTGGGTATTTTAGGACAGTAAAATCATTTAATAACAATTATAATTAATATAATGCACAATTTACATGGAATTATTTATTGAACAATAAAAACCGAATAGATGGTTCTTTGCACCCGTAGCACCAAGGATGATGATAGCAATGCCTACTCACCAGATGGAATAGTTTTGCAGGCAGTGGATAATTTAGAGAGTATCCCCTCTCATCTGTGTGCTGCTTTCTGCTCAACTGGGTCTCCGTCGGCTCGTGGGTGCAGCTCATCAAGGCGGGGACTCCTGCAGCACCGGGAGAGGGCGCCGAGCAGATAGAACGCAGCAACAGCTGGTTCAGCACGATGTCAGCCACGGCCACACCGTCGGCTCGTCGGTCGTGCTGCTCTCTGTTAGCTGGCGTCTCTGTCTGTTCGTAGATGCAACTTGTTAGCAGGAACTCCTGCGTACGCCGGGAAGGCGCCTGAATGAATGTTAGAGACCGAAACAGCTGATCAACTCGTCGACGGCCCACAAGAGTTGTTTAGTTGGCAGTCACACAAGTTCACCATGTGTGGGGGATACTGTACCAATGTGCTCGGGGCTTGAACCTCCACCCTACGCGTTTCGAGAGCGACCTGTCTCTCTTCCTCAGGGGTATAAGAATGAAGTCCAGAAATGTCCTTTAAGTACAATCCGCAATTTGGGTAAATAGTTTTCACCTGTAGCTAGTTGCACATGCGCAGTGCATGCAAGGACGTTGTCTTGAATGGATTTTAACAATCAAACACATGCGTAATATAAAGTCATTGAATAATATAGCAAAAAGCTACTGCTATTTATATACAGCTGTTATACGTCACACAAACATAAACATGAACAATCTAACAATAACTAACATAATTACTGACTACATATATCTGGTATTCAGAAAAACTATATAATTTTAAGAAAGAAAAAAGAAAAAAAGAAAAATATTAATAAAATTAAATAATTAACCAAAAATGTGATATAATAAAATGTATTATACTAGTGATAATGTGCTTATTATAGTAAGAGAACCTACTTTATAAGCGATTTAGAGCACTATATATGTGGCATGTCTGTTTATATGGATGTTTTTTGGTACTAAACCCCCAGAAAGGATTTCAATCAAAAATTCACTTTAAGCCCATTGGGGACAGAGTACGTAACTCATAGATCCAATAGGATTCTCTTCTCCCCAATAGCTCAATGTGTTTCCTCCTTTCCAGTGTGGTGTAATACACTCTATCCCTACACTCTCAAACCTTTTGGATCTTTATTGTGCACTGAAGAAAATGATTAACACATTGTGTGTGACTAAACCAGTTTTAATATATATATATAGTTTCATACAAACGTCTTTTTATAGCTCGCGTTGTCATACTGATGGATTAATATAATATCAAATAAAAATATTAATCCATTCAGGCAATTTGGCATTTGTCACTCAATTTAAACAACCAAATGGCACCAAATATAAACGCAAAACTTTAAAAAATACTGGCCAATATTGAAAAAAAGGATAAAGAACTTGAGGGTATTTTACACCGAATATCCACATTATATTCAAAAGCTCCTAATATAGGACAGAGACTGGCACCTACTGTCCCCATGCTGCAACCACCTGCTCAACGAAATACAACATCTTGGGGGATACTTCCTCTGAAACAAAGTACGGCAATGCAAATACAGTAATAAAAAATAAACTTATAATCAAATAAACACAAAAACGTATAAAATTAAACAACACACTTACATGTAGTAGTTCCTTTGTTTATATATTTACTTGAATGTCCCGTGCGGTCCGTATGTGGGGTATGAAACGCGAGCTATAAAAAGACGTTTGTTATGAACATATATATAATATTAAACTGGTTTAGTCACAACCAATGTGTCTTAATCATTTTCTTCAGGTGCACAATAAAGATCCAAAAGGTTTGAGATGTGTAGGGATAGAGTGTATTAGCACCACACTGGAGAGGAGGAAACACATTGAGCCTATTGGGGAGAAGAGAATCCTTTGGATCTATGAGTTCGTACTCTGTCCCCAATGGTGCTTAAATGTGGAATTTGATTTGAAATCCTTTCTGGTGGGTTAGTACCAAAAACATCATATAAACAGACATGCCACATATTATAGTGTCTAAATTCGCTTATAACTGTAGTGTCCTCTTACATATATAAGCACTTTCACTAGTCTAATACATTTATTATATCACATTTTGAGTTAATTATTTAATTTTTATATAATGTTTTCTTTTTTTCTTTTTCTTCCTTAAAAAATATAGTTTTTCTTTGAATACACAGATATATGTAGTCAGTAATTATGTTATTTGTTAGATTTGTCATGTTTAATGTTGTGTGTACGTATAACAGCTGTATATAAATACGCAGTAGCTTTTTGCTATATTATTCATGCCTTTTATATTACGCATGTGTTTGATTGTAATCCATTCAGAACAACGTCATTGCATGCACTGCGCATGGCAACTACTACAGGTGAAACTATTTACCCAAATTGCGGATTTTGTACTTAAAGGACATTCTGGACTTTCATTCTATATACCCCTGAGGAGAGAGGCAGGTCGCTCTCGAAACGCGTAGGTTGAGTTCAAGCCCCGAGCACATTGGTACAGTATCCCCCACACATTGGTGAACTGTGTGTGCTGCCAACTAAACAACTCTTGTGGCCGTCGACGAGGTTGAATCAGCTGTTGCGGTCTAAATTCATTCAGGCGCCCTTCCCGGCGTACTGCAGGTTCCTGCTAACAATTGCATCTACGAACAGACAGAGACGCCAGCTAACAGAGAGCACAGACAGACAGAGCCGACGGTGGCCGGTGGCTGACATCGTGCTGAACCAGCTGTTGCTGCGTTCTATTGCTCGGGCGCCCTTCCCGGTGGCTGCAGGAGTCCCGCGTTGATGGCTGCACCACGAGCCACGGAGACGCCAGTTGAGCAGAAAGCAGCACACAGATAGAGGGGATACTCTCTAAATTATCCCTGCCTGCAACCTATTCCATCTGGTAGTTAGGCATTGCTATCATCATCCTTGGTGCTACGGAGTGTTCAAGAACCATCTACCGGTTTTTTATTATTGTTCAATAATATAGTCCATGTAAATTGTGCATTATATTAATATTAATTGTTATTAAATGATTTTACTGTCCTAAAATACCCATCCAGTTTCAGCTGTTATATGTTTGTCTTAAATGTTGTTTGTTTTAACTTTTTAACAGTATTACGCTATGTGCTGTGCTTTTTCTTTGTTTTTAAGCTCATCGTGAGGATCTACGTTTCTTCACAGCCAACAGGCTTGGCTTTCGTATATCCTTTAATAGTAGTAGAATATATAGGCGCCCACGGAACTATTCCCTGTCTATACTGAGTAAGCTACTCTGCTTTCTTTTTTGTGATGTTTCTCTTAGTCACCCAATAAATTCCAATTTTTTTACTTGTGTGCCATATTTGCCCACCAATTATCCTGCTTGCAGTGCTCCACTTACTCCTCGCATGAGGCAACCTCTTTCTGTGATCTACAATCAAGTTGGACGCACACCCTGATGAGCCTTTATCTGAAGCCACATTGGATGCATGCTCTGTTGAGCCTCCATTAACAGTGAGTTATTCCTGGAGTCTACGCTGTAGTAGATATATCTGCATAGCCTAATTGCTCTAAGTAGTGTATCTCAGTGTGGTGGTGAAAAGGGGAGCACTTTACCCTAGGGCACGTTTACTTAGGCTAGCGTTTAATATTGATGTAGGCCACTGATGTGGATCCCACTAGCTAGTAAGAGAGGGTGTGAGTGTGTACAGTATTGGCTCCTTAAAACAGCAGGAGCGAGTGAACAGCAGTGATCACGAACCACTCGTTTTGATCACTTAACATACCGGATGTATCTGTGAGTAGAGTCAGGGGTATATAGTATTGTGCTCCACTGCGGGGACCTCTCCATTAGCCTGTGAGACATATTACCTCCCAACTTGTCTCAACAGGCAGTGTTAACCGGAGCTACATTTACTGGAGTGATATGAGAAATTTCTACTATTGGTAATCACCCAGCATATTATAACTCTGACCACTCAATCATTTGGGCTCACTCGTCACCCCCATAGTCCCTGTGGGGACTCACCTTATGATTTAAGTGTGTGATCATAGCCTATATATTTGGCAGTGATAAATACATATGCCATCTGACAATAGGAAACCCTACACGGTTTTGTTTCAGCGCAACGCTTTAGGTTTTAATTATGTTTACAAGTACTTTAATAAAATTTAATTGTTGTATATATTAGTAGAGTTGAGTGCATCAATAGGGATCCTTCCTCTCCCACATACCTTCATTTATCTATATATACTCATATGTTCACAGGAGGGGTTACACTCATTGACAAAGGGACTCCTTGCCCGAAACGCGTCTGAGTAAGCTACTCTGCTTTCTTTTTTGTGATGTTTCTCTTAGTCACCCAATAAATTCCAATTTTTTTTACTTGTGTGCCATATTTGCCCACCAATTATCCTGCTTGCAGTGCTCCACTTACTCCTCGCATGAGGCAACCTCTTTCTGTGATCTACAATCAAGTTGGACGCACGCCCTGATGAGCCTTTATTTGAAGCCTTTATCTGAAGCCACATTGGATGCATGCTCTGTTGAGCCTCCATTAACAGTGAGTTATTCCTGGAGTCTACGCTGTAGTAGATATATCTGCATAGCCTAATTGCTCTAAGTAGTGTATCTCAGTGTGGTGGTGAAAAGGGGAGCACTTTACCCTAGGGTTGGTGTGTCCCCCCCCCCTAGTATCCCATAAATCCCACTTTGATTAGCCTACAAATTAGGTAACTACTGTATATTGAGCCTTATATCATCTGCATTCATTTTGCTTGAGCAATTACATTGCATCAAACCCCAAGGATTATCACAAGCTGCTCATTACTAAAGGGATATCAAGAAATATTTCATGACAGTATTCTCCTGTTGGTTGTTTTCTGTCGCACCGATTTACAGACTAGACGTCTACTCACATACTATATCTGCAGTACATAATTCAGTACATACACTGCAAATACCGGTTATATCTCTTCCATGTAATTATCTTTAACCTCTTTCATGGTGAATGGGGAATGAGGCATTGCTGGCCTCTCCAGCAATAGATAAAGTAGATTTCTATAGTGACACTAAAAAAAAAAAAAAAAGTACAGTTTTACCAACATAAGTGTCTCTTATGCAGCTTAACATATACCTAATTCTTCAGTACGCAGATGAGTCAGGCTTGTCTGCTACTTAGGATTCTGCAGACTATTGGCTTTCATAATTTAATATCCTAATCGGTCATGACATCTGTTCCTTTCTGAAAGGGTCATCCTTCGAGCAGCCCGATTTACCTGGAATCTTTTGTAACACCATAACTGTTGGTTTATGAACCATAATTTGCGTTAACAGTTTCCCTGGTTAAGATCTCTCTGGCAGTATATGCACTTAGCGTACTTGTTTTCCAGAAACTGGACTGAACTTCGGTGATTGGGCGACTCAATATTGAGAAGGGGATTACAGAAATCTGATTATAGCTGAGCCGTGTATGGAAGCAGCTACAGTACCTCTGGGAAATGCATGCCTTTCGTGAAATGCCTATCTTAGCCATTTCATTTTCCATGGGTGTCCTTGCAATGCTTTAATCCCCTGAAACATAAGGTACGTTGGTTATTTTCTTTCTTACATGTTGATAAGGCATTTAAAATGTCTGTGCAACTGTGTTTTGGTTATGCAGTGTGATATAGGCCTGGGTGAATGTTTGGTCATGGTTTCAGATACAATGAAACTAGTGTGTATATGACAGGTTGAACAGGAAACTTGGCTGTGTTTAGAAATGAGTCTTTTTGTGTCCTTTTTACTTAAACTTACCAATTGTATTAGAAGATGATGCATCTACATGTCTTTATGGTATGACACCTAAACAGGAATGCATGCAACACATTTAAATATTACACTAGACATTCTCCGGACACCGGTTACATTGCCCAGAAGCACTTACTTTTTAATATGTGCAATGCCTGGGGTTTAGGATCATAAGTCTACTGACATTTGAAAACCAGAGCTCATTTCACATTTGTTTTCCACTTTAAAAAAAAACCAAGTTGTTACCATATGATACTTGAACTACTGTACGTCTAACGAAATACAATGGCACAACTTGAACAGTTTTTGTCTTGATACTAGAGTCTTGGCTATGGTGCGTACAGTCTGAATTGTCAGCGTTTGTACAAGCGATTACTACTTGTTATGCTGGGAACTACTGTTAAAATACTTGTTGGTAACTTTTCTGTCGCAAAAAAAAAAAAAGAACCGTATCAAAAGCATTTTAGATACTGAAAATATAATTATTCAAAAATGTTCAAGTTATCTAAAGTGGATTCAAATAAGCATTGATCCATGTCCTATGTTCCGTCCTGTAACGATGAAGTAAAGGTATATTTGATTATAGGGTCCCTGAGTATCTGAGTATTTAAATTCCTATGAAAAAGTCAGGGTAAATATTGGGTAAGATTTACCACTTTTATTTCACACATTGTGTTGAATGTAAAGCGTCTCGAGAAATCAGAGGAGCGCAGGTTGAATGTAAAGACCAGGTTTATAAATCTGGACCACACGTGACCCGGCTAATGGTGAATGGGTGGGAATGCTCAGAGGGGGACTTTAGGTTTGTAAGATTTCTGGTGAAACCAGACGTTCTCCCCCTCCTTGATCCACACAGATACAATGCTTTCTATATGCTACTTCCTAACTTTTCTAGCTTGCTTTTTTGTGCATGAAGGTGCAGTCCCACATAGTTGGGCAGTTGAATTTCTTAGGGCACTCTGAATGTTGGGTGTTGGCCATTCATGGGTTTTCTTTACCCATACCCCCACCCTATCCTTATCAGAGAACCATTGAAGATATGGAGAGGTGAAGAGGGGGGACTCTAGTTGATCACACAAAAGGGAAATCAAACCCCTCCCAAGTCTAACTTTAAAAATAAACTTATAAAAGTGTCAGATTTGGGTAACAAAGTATCAATTAACCAGATGAGACCTGTTAAAATGTCACTAGAAGTAGGTCACGTTGGTCCTTTTTTGCCTCTTTAAGTGATGATCTTAATTTTTTTTTAAGACATTGTATTCTGAGTGAATAATTGATTATTAAGACAGCTGCCATTAGTTATTTCTGATAGTAAAGAATGTGGCTAATTCCAAAGATAGAGATGTAGTAGATAATAGTAAAACAACTGTTGAGAATATATCTGAAGCCAATGAGTGACTTGGATTTATTACAGGCAGCTGTCAGTGGGCTGTCTGACTGAATTCGCTCAAAAGATTTCTTGCTTATATGAAAGATAAGAGTTGTGACTTTGTCACGTAGACCAAGAATGTAACGAGCATATTCAGAATAATTCTTAGAATAGAATAGCGTATGTAGGTGCTTTTCTTTGTATAAAAAGATGTAGATTACTTACCTAAGAGAAGAAACAGGATAACGTCAGAGGGGAGGATTCCATCCAGAAAGGAAGAAGACAACAGATGATATACACCATCTTTGACAAGCATATGCCATATTTGTTGTGAAATACCATATATCTGTTATATGTAAGTAATAATCAGGACAATAAACATATTTTGTATGTGACAAAACTACATGCTGAATTTTACATATGATAGTCAAAGGACTGACTTTTTATATCTTTTATAAATTGGTTCCATCTCTCTCCACCTTTAGGACCGTTATTAAAATACACCTGTTTAATAAAGCATATGTGTAGCTCCGCTGGCTGGTGCAATCCATCTCGTATGCACTGACTTTGACCCCTGCAGACGCACTTACCAGAGCACCCTCCTACTGTCTCTGTAAGTTCTCCCTAATTACCACATACATTGTGAGCTCTTCGGAGCAAGGACTCCTTTTCCCAATGTTACTTTCATGCCTGAAGCGCTTGTTCCCACTAGGCGTTATAATTTTATGTCACGTGTATTACTGCTGTGAAGCATTATGTAAATGGACGTCCCTATATTATAAGTAAAGATATACATACATACATACATACAAGGGTGCATTTCTAGCATCTTTACAACTGCAAAATGTGCCTAAACCTGTTCGTTTATTTCCAAAGCAGTACATTGCTCATCATTTTCACCAAAAAAGAGGGACAATCACAAGATAGAAAGTGAGTAAATGAACACAGAACTCACAGAGACCCATGATAAAATAAATGGAAAATTTTTTACTGGAGCAAAAGTAGGTCAGAGCACTAAATAGATGCATCAGCAACACATCATCCGTCTGTAAAATATAATCCCATTTAATAAGATTACTGTTTAACAATCTATAATACCCTCATTTGTCAGACCATGCAAGCTCACTAGTTTCTGTGCTGCAATGTGCTTTATAAAGAATATAGAAATAACTTAACACTTCCACTGCTATGCAGTGTGTCGTGGGCCTCTCTGGTGGTTAAAACAGCAATTACTTTAGTCAACACAACATTTCCTCTCCTTTTTTGTTTTAGCAGACTTGGAATGGGGGGTCCTATGGAGTAGAATTGCTATTTCTTTTTTTCACTGAGGACCCCCTGGTTCAGTAGATATTGCCAGGAGATGTCCCTGGTGTTAACAGGTGGAACCAGCCAGTCAGTGAGGGGGCGTGCCGCACAGCAAAGCAACATTCTCCTCAGACTGCCTCCCTGAAATTAGGCCATTGGCAGCCTTTTTAACTTACTGCTGTGAAATTAGTGCAGAATTTCACTGGGATCGTGAAGTGCTACGACACAAACATGAAGGGGCTTTGTTCTGTATCATTTGGAGGTTCAAGGAAAGTAAAGAACAAAAAACAAAACAAAAAAACCCCGTGTAGAGGGAATTGATAAAGATAACAAATTATTAGAAGGCTCAACCAGGCCAGGTTTAGAAGAGATATATAGACAGAAATAATGATAATGCTCAATTCCATATAACATAAAGTCTACATAAACACCAGGTGTATAGGGAAAACAGAGTAAAACATCAACAAGACAGTAACCAAAGACACACAAGTCCCTTTTTAGCGCGCACTCTTGGTGCATTAGTATATCGTGTTGGGATGTAAATATCAGGTTTAGAAGACTCAGCAATACATTGGAGATGGTGCAGGGGGCTGCTCCGTTTTGTATATCTAATCTCATTTTTGCTATTTAAAAAAATTGCTTTGATTTTAACAAGCCTTTTATGTTGTCTACATGTAGTAACAAAGGAGGAAGAGGGAGTAGGACCCTGTGAGGGTCGAAAGCTTGAAACAGATCAACTACTTGTTCGTCCAATAAAAGGTATCATACCACCTGCTCCCTCTCCATCCTTTGTTACTACATGGAAGAAAGGACCAGCATGGCTTCCGACCCTCCTTTGCTTGCTGTCTACAGTTATTCCTGACGTCTAGGACATTTGGTCGCTGCGGTTTTGCCGCAACCGAAATCTCCGCCGGTGTTTAGTCAACACTTAACTCACCACTGGGACATCTATCCGTTCGGCACTAATCTTAATCTCTAATACTAACGCAAGCCCCTAACCTAAAAACCTTAAGACCTTACCCTAAGACCTCTTACCCTAAAAACCTGAACCACCTACCCCAGAAAGACAGAAAGCTAAAGTGATATGTGGAAGGTCACAGGTAGCTGACACTGAGACTTGAAACCTTACTTTTTTAACCACTTCTGGACAGATGGCTGAGTAAGTGTCACTGCTATCTTAAAGTACAGCTCAAACCCATTACAGCGCAATCTGCTACAACGCAGATGCAAGGTAGGAGAACATAGTTCTGTAATAGTGCTCCTAATGACCCAAGGTAATGGATATATAATCAGTAACAATTTTCTTGATTGAAGAAGAGCAGTAAATGGTTGGAATTATACACAAATGAGTACTGGGGTATGCAGGTGGGCGTAAAATAAAGACATAAATATGAAGTCCTGGTGAGTGTTGCAAGTGGAGATATATAAGCCCCACCACATCACTCCCAATAAGGACCAAGTCTGTAACCGGCTATAAACACCTGTAGTGTACCTCCCAGTTAATTGCTAAGATGCAGTGACTCACGTGAACCATGCCCGTTTTCTTCTGATGTGCGTGCTTCTGCTGGGTTGAGTAGACAGTCTGGTAACCACAGGATGCGGCAATGCAGAGCACAGCAGGACAACAGGACTCCACAGGACAGCAGCGGTGTGGTAAAAAAGATTCTTTATTTAACACGTCATGGTGCAGACAGGGATGGGTGCAAAGTCTCCTTCTCCGCTTTTTTACCTCACCGCTGCTGTCCTGTGGAGTCCTGTTGTCCTGCTGTGCTCTGCTACAACGCGGATCTGCTTATAACGTGGTGTGAGCGTGGCTCCCTTTTTTTAATGTTTTATTTTTTGGCAAACTTCCAGGATTTGCAGAGAAGAATGTCCACACACACACACACACACACACACACACACACACACACACACACCACCCCTTCCGGCGCCTCAGTCCAGCGCCTCCCACTTGACGCCTTCCTCACTCCCTCCGGCGCCTCCCTCACTCCCTCCGGCTCCTCCCTCACTCCCCCAGCGCCTCCCTCACTCCCCCGGTGCCTCCCTCCCTCCGGCGCCTTCCTCCCTCCGGCGCCTCCCTCCCTCCGGCGCCTCCCTCCGTCACTTCCCTCTGGCCCCTCCCGGTGCCTCCCTCCCGCCCCTCCCTCCCACACCTCCCTCCCTCTCGCGCCTCCCTCCCACACCTCCCTCCCTCCCGCGCCTCCCTCCCGCGCCTCCCTCCCGATACTAACTAGCCATTTACAATGTAATGTTATTTTGAGCCTCGCTGTAACAGTGAAAGGAGGTGTTGCAAACACCATCTGTAAGGCATTTTATAGATGGCATTTAAAGAACTTTACGCTTTGCTGCTATAATGTATAAATGCTTAGTTTCTCAATACTGATGTTAAAAGAATCATATAATTAAAATGTATTACACATTTGCAGTATGCAGCTATTTATGAGAATTATCCATATCATCGACATTACATTTTCATACTGTTGGGATATTTCAAGCATTGACATTAAATAGTCTATCCACATCCCTGACGAAGTGCTCTGAGCAACACGAAACTTATTGTATGAGTAACATTTTATCATTAAGGCAGCAGACATTTTCGCCCAAACGTATGCTTGATTGATGCCATGGTTTATAAAGTAAGACACAACTGTACAAAGTCATGTCTGAAATAAGCAACTTGCTTCCTTGTTCGTATTTCAAGTAAAATTGGCAACATTGTTCAGGCAAAGGTCTATAGCAGGACTGGCCAACTCAAGTCCTAAAGGGCCACCAGCAACAGGTCAGGTATCAAGGATATCCCTGCTTCAGCACAGGTGGCTCAATCAGACCTGTGTTGAAGCAAGGATATTTTGAGAACCTGACCTGTTGGTGGCTCTTGACGACTGGAGTTGGCCTCCCCTGGTCTACAGGATGGACACAGGTGACAGCCAAACTCATCTTATCAAAATGGTGTTAAACGTAGGTGATAGTCTGCTAACTGTATTACCTGCCTAAGAGTAGGAGATTAAAAGATTTGTTTGTCACCAATAATGTAAGTCATTCAATTGTCTGTAATAAATCTGAAAGACACAGGCCCAGATTTGCTAAATTGTGCTAAGCCTTAGTGCACATGTTTACTTAAATGAGCATAATTTGCCTTTAGAACATCTGGGCTAAGATATAAGGAGCCACAAGAGCACTGGAGCCCCCAGCCTTAAGAGGGGGGCAATTCCCTGGTAGCCAAGTGGTGCACTTCTGGGGTTGGTGACCCAATAATATGCTTGCACCAGGGGCCAGCCATTCGCTAACACTGAATTAACACAATTGTTTCCCTTAAAAATTCAGGGTGAACTCTTAAACCAAGCGGAAATGCAGACGAGACATTTTTGCACATTGCTAGATGCAGGGAGG
This sequence comes from Ascaphus truei, assembly GCA_036426205.1. Classification (NCBI taxonomy): domain Eukaryota; kingdom Metazoa; phylum Chordata; class Amphibia; order Anura; family Ascaphidae; genus Ascaphus; species Ascaphus truei. Next base: position 26,670,580 of record CM071576.1, read on the forward strand.
GGTCTCTTGGAGCAGATCTTTAGTGTAATTATAAGACTTCAAAAACATTTGCTAACTCTGCATTCCCTATAACCTCCTCCTCCTCCTCCTCCAAACATACGCTTGCATTAAAAAAAATATCCAAGGTAGGCATATCTCTGCCCGACTGTGAGATACCCATCCTCTTGTATAAACAAAACCTCTCTTGTATTTCAAAACTACGTCTCACTTTCGTGATAAGGATTCCACGCATTGCAGCGAGATTAGTACAACTGAAGTGTGATATCCACGAGCTCTTTACATACACTGGGCTATTTCACCTTGTTTGGGGTTGTTATGTACTCCCTTTTAGGGATGAACACTGGACTGTTGTTCCCAACATCATTTCATGTCAGACTTAAGAAAAACAAACACACGATATAGAAAGATTTTTTTTTTTTTTTTTTTTTTTTTTTTTTAATGATGATAATTAATACAATGCTAGCATTTTTAGGAAACCAGTGCCTGTTTTATTTTTTACAGGTTTATTCAATGACCGACTTGTATGAATAAAAACAAAATAATATATACAAATATGTAGGTGCATTCCTGCACTAAATTGCTTTATTTGTAGGTAACATCTCATCAATTTTGAATTATTCATTACAAAAGGTTTTTTTAGCATCATACAAATGCAAGAGACCGCTAGATATGAATTGGTGACCCATTAACCAGCTGCGGTGCTTCGATATTACACCACAAATACAATGGCAATCTTTTGCTGTGCAATGTCTGTGTGTGTATGAGGATTGTAAATGAAAAAAAAAGGTTAAACCGGCGCCAAAGGGGGGTAAATACCAAACCAGTGGAGGGTGTGACAGTCCAAATACAGTCCTTGGGATGCTGAATAGTGATGATTTTCAACTCAGCAGGGCATATGTGGAAAAAGAAAAGAAAAGAAAAAGATAATAGTGCAGTAAATCAACACAGGGGGGGGGGGGGAGAAATGCACAGATAATGACAATCAACAAACTGGACATACAAACATGAAATAATAGCACGGCCTAAATATTAATAAAAAGCAATTTATTGATGTGGAAAGTGCATGAACCGCATCCGGAGGGGTAAAATTATAACCCTACTCACAGAATGCTGGAAGGATACAGGCAATGATCTGGTGCGTGCAGCTGGGCTCTCAAGATGGCGACCGGAGCACTTGGGCTGGCGTCTACACGTGACTGGGATGCCAGGCTGGTGACTCAGATGACGGGGCCTCTGGGCGGACGTGACGTCACCTCCGTTGTAATTTCTCCACCGGCTCCACAGGGCTCCAGTCCTCCCAGTCCCTCCTCAGCAGCCGCAATGTCCGCCGCACCTCGGTTTGAAACACTTTTCGAGACTGCAGATTTCTTCCCTTTGGAACTGCATACTTCATCACCACACTAAGAACTCTAAAAACTTGGAACTTTCCCACGCGTTTTCCGACCATAGCGCGTACTTTTTCGACAGGGATGTGAGCCGTGGAGAAATTACAACGAGGTGACGTCACGTCCGCCCGAAGAGCACCCGTCATCTGAGTCACCAAGCCTGGCATCCCAGTCACGTGTAGACGCCAGCCCAAGTGCTCCGTCGCCATCATTTGAGAGCCCAGCTGCACGCCCCAGATCATTGCCTGTATCCTTCCGCATTCTGTGAGTAGTGGTTATCAATTTTAACCCCTCCTGGATGCGGTTCATCACTTTTCCACATCAAAAATTGCTTTTTATTAATATTTGGCCGTGCTAATTATTTCATGTTTGTATGTCCAGTTTGTTGATTGTCATTATCTGTGCATTTTATTTCCCCACCCCCCCCCCCCCCTGTGTTGATTTACTCACTATTATCTTTTTCTTTTTCTTTTCTTTTTCCACATTGCCCTGCTTGATTGAAAATCATCACTATCAGATCCCAAGGACTGTATTTGGACTGTCACAACCACCTCCACTGGTTTGGTATTTACCCCCCTTTGGCGCCGGTTTAACCTTTTTTTTCATTTGCTTCCCTGACTGGTTGTACTACCAGTCATTTACCTGGCTGCCTGAACATTCATATAATTTTATTCAATATCATTAGCGCTGTTTTGCACCTTATCTTTTTTCTGTGATTGTATGAGGATTGTGGCACATCCTGTGTGATAAGGAAGATAGATTGGCAGGTGGGGATTGAGTAATGGGAGATATAGACCCCCAAAAAGTCTTATTTCCTTCTGTTGTAAGGGCTGAGACTTTGCCTCACAATTGCTGAGCATAGACCAGTCCATTATTGAGTAAGAACGTTAAATGGGCTTTATTCCGAGGAAGTATGTTTCCGTCCTCACATGAACCTTTGACAAGATGTGGAATAAAGCCCATTTAACTTATTTTTCTAAAGCCCACTGCAGTGCCTGTACTTGTTCTATTTTGCAGCTTTACACCACATCTGTGGTTTCCAGTGAACCCGTGGCAGTTTTCTGAGTTTGTGAGTGCACCTCCATCCCTTCTCATTGTTGAGTAAAGTAGTAACACAGGAGGGAGAGGGAGTAGGTTGTATGATACCTTTGATTGGACCAACATGTAGTTGATATGTTACAAGCTTTCCAACCTCACCTGCACAAACGCTTGCTGATTACACAGTGGCTTCACATAAAAGTGACACCTTAAACATCAATGTAATTAGCTCACTTTGGTCCTAGGAGGGATTGCCCCTTTAAAACACTGCAATCTGTGCTAGGGCTCTCGTGAGAAGTGGAGGAAGTCTTACGTGCCTATCTTGGGGTCAACTGGTGCACACATGTTATTCCAGAACAGGGGCGGACAACTCCAGTCCTCAAGGGCCACCAACAGGTCAGGTTTTCAGGATATCCCTGCTTCAGCACAGGTGGCTCAATCAGTGGCTGTCAGAATGATTGCTTCGCCTGTGCTGAAGCAGGGATATCATGAAAACCTGACCTGTTGGTGGCCCTTCAGGACTGGAGATGGCCACCCCTGTTGCAGAGCAACCTGCTGTTCTTTATGTGGTTTGTTTATGTACTGGCATTTGGTTGGAAATAGCAGCCTTGGGTAGCTATGCTGGGGTTATTTTGCTAGCTGGGACAGAGATAAGAAATCCCCTGCTTTTTAGGGCGTTATGCTATATATGCCGAAGCGGGCATTTGGGTCAATTTCTGACGAAAATTCCAGTGAAAAAGAGTGATCTGCGCTCAGAAAAAAATTGTGATAAAGTGCTAAGGTATTTATAACCAAACCTGTGCAAAAGTGATTGACAGTGTATACACTCAAACCTGAGTGCTTGTGGTATTGAACAAGTAAGTAATAGCCTGCGTTGTTATGGAGGTAGGGTGCTGCTGTGCTGGGGATGCTCCACAAACCGATAACTAATACAAGAACAAAAAAGAAACAGCCGCAAAAAACCTCATGGTGTAGTATATATAAAAAAATGTGTTTATAGATGAAAAGGGTGAGTATTGCACGTACATCAATGAAAAAATATTATACCAGCATGACTGTATAGGGCATGTTACCACTACAGCAGACTGCAACTGTGTTGGATCACGTTGGTTCAGCCCGGCAAACAGATCGGATCCCCCCCCTCTCTCTCTCTCTGGCAGCAGTCTCTGCAGCCCTTCCACTTGATCACTGTGTAGTTTGAATACTGCTGCCGTGGATGTGAAGAGAAAACTCCTTACTGGTTCCGGGTATCGGCTCTCCGCGCACACACCGATGACGTCATCAGAAGGCTCCGTCGCTTCAGCTGCGTCGCGTCTTTTGCTGATTACCGGCAAAAATGTCCCGAACAGAGTCAATGATTGCAATAAATGAAACCTCGATGGGTAATGAATTGGAACGCGCCCTCTTACTTCCTACGCGTTTCGTATAAGAATATACTTCGTCAGGGAAAATTCCCAGTGAAATATATGAGAAAACGGCCCGAGCACCCACGCCCACATATATAGAATGACTGCCTTATTACTTATGTATAGGTCCAACATTCTGGGTATGTGTACACAGTTAAAAGTAACAGTAATATGTATAATACATCACATCTTCTCTAAATGTGGGACAAATCAAATATCTTCATCTGTAAACTTAAAGTAAAAACCTGTGGGGTTTCCAAAGTGCGTTACACTATAATTTCACCTATAAAGAACCTTAATGTTGTTTTCCAAAAAGGTGTCCTACAACAAATGTGTCACTCATCTAAAACTGATATATTTTTTTATTTTTTGTGCCCTTTCAAAATCTGCTTTTATTTTTTAAGTCCGAGACCAGTGTCCGGGAGATTAGAAGGAAGCTCTCCGCAGAGCTCAGTGTTATCTGTAGTTTAACATGGTACCAGCCAGAAATGAAGAAAATCCTGTTTTTTTTTTTTTTTACATTAAAGAAAATGGGCGGGGGGGATACAGGACGTGCTCATGGGACAAGGTACTAACCTTTTCTGAGTGAAACTCCGGCTCTGGGAGGGGATTGCTGCTTTATAGGAGAAAAACATTCTAAATCCTACGTGTTTTTAAAAAAGAATCATTTCTGTAGTATTAGATACTTGCTGCGTTGTTGTTTGTTTGTTTTTAACTCTTAATGTTATTTTGAATGACTTTTAATTTACTAAGCATCCTTTCCTTTTATTGCTAGCTATAGCAGGCTCTGGTACACCTCTTTTAAACTTAGGCACGTTCTATAGTGCTGTGTGCGGGCTACGCCGTGTGCGCGCGCGGAATTTTAGTTGGCTGACGTTAGTCAGCCTTTCTATACAAGGGTCGCGTGCGCGCGCAACAAGCGGGGAGAGGAGCCGACAGAACAGCGGCGAGATGAGGGAAATTCACTACTTTTCGATGAGTGTGTGTGTGTGTGTGTGGTGTGTGTGTGTGTGTGTGTGTGTGTGTGTGTGGGTGTGTTGTTGTGTGTGTGTGTGTGTGTGGTGTGTGTGTTGTGTGTGTGGGGTGTGTGTGGTGGTTGGTGGTGTGTAGAAGATAGAAGTATACAGTGTTCGACAAACCTATACATTTGTCGCCAGGGCGCGTGGGACTTAAACCCCCGGGCGAGTAAATATTGGCCCAAGCAGCACACGTTTGGTACTAGGTGGCGAGTAGATTTTTTTTGTGATTTGTCAACCACTGTATATATATATATGTGTGTATATATAAAATGTGTGTATGTTTGTATGTATTTGTGTCTACACAAAATGTAATAAATATATTATTTCTACCATTGTTTTTTTTTTTAAATAAATTATACATACACATACATACACATACATACACATATATACACACACATACACATATATACACACACATACACATACATACACATATATACACACACACACATACACATACATACACATATATACACACACATACACACATACACACACACATACACACACATACACATATACACACACACACACACACATACACACATAAACACAAACACTGTGTATTCAACACTGTATACTCACACAGTATACATACAAAAAGCATGCGGCACGTGCACGCGCGTTCGCATAGGTCGCACGGCCGCATGCTGTATATAACAGCCCTAACGCTGTCTCTCATTTTAATCTGGTCTGTAACTGTTACGTACACCTATAACATATGTTATCTCTTACTGTGCATACAATGTATTTATATATAATGTGTAACCGTGCTCACTTAATGTAACCATGTACTTATCAGCATTCTTCCAGGTAAAACATTTTATAAATAAGATAAATAAAATAAATCCATTTTTGAGCCCTGCCCTCCCCCAGCAGTGGAATCGCATTTCCAACAAATTATCACAAATAGGAAAGTGTTGCAATGTTCCCAGCGAGTTGAAAGCTCTAACAATAGACAATGTTACCCATAGTAATATAAGGATGATATATTGGAGCTGTTGCAGAAGTATAGATTCACCTATAGCCATTTATGTAGCTCATAATACCTTGCTAAGACTTATGTACTAATCCTCCCCCCCCCCCCCCCCCATTGAAACAACATAAGCGACAGAGGGAAAAAAACACACAAAAAAGATGTTTAAATCCTACCCTCAATATGTAAACCAACTCATAACTTCCATTCTCTTATTACTTAAGCACACGTGAGTTATATCAGTAGATTCACACGATTGTGATGAATGTAACCAGACTAATTGTGACCGTCTTGCTCCTAAATTTGAGTGACAAATGGATATCTGTCCTTGGCGCCTCTTACCCATGTAAAGTGTGGTCTTATTGCATGCGTCACCTTGACACGATTACAGATATCTGAACGTTATACTAGTTAGAGGTTATCACCGGATATCCTGATTTTTAATACATACACACTTTTGTGGAATACTTTCATAGCCATGCCACCTGAACTTGCAGAACCCTTCAGAGAATGCCTTTGAACATAACTATCATAAACCCAATATATTGTTGTTGTTTTTTAAACAAACAGTAACCACATTAACCCCTGAAGCACCAGATTGATTAAAATACATCATATTTCCCACCATTTTCCTTACAATCAGTATTCAAAAAATTGGTTATTGTAACTCTCCTTTTTAGTGAGAAATAACTGTATACTGTTGTGTGCTGTAGATTGCGAGCAGTTTGGCTGCAGAAGGATGCGATTCAATGCCAAGGTGAGGCTTTTGCTTTGGAAGAACTGGACACTAAGGAAAAGACAAAAGGTAAGACAGTCCTGTTTGTAGCAAATAAACAAGAAGGTACCGAATACAAATTTCTATATGTTGCAGGCCCCACAGCACAAACAGAACTTATAGGTACCATTTTGGAACTAAATACTTTAGTATGCATGTCCACAAAGCTGCACAATACAAGCACAATGATGGTACATAATATCACTGGTTAAACTGGATAGTGGCAGGTACTTTTCATTTTCCCCAACCTGAGTATCAAATACTTGTGCTATGTACACCGCTCTTTTTTTTTCCGAGTAGAAGTATTTATTTCAGAAATACTCTCTCCTTTCCTATTTTTATAGTATATGAGCTCCATAACCCTTTCTAAAATATGGTTAAAAAAAAACTTGGCTCCACTGCACTTATAAAAATGTATTGAGACCAGGCACAGAACAACAGCATTTTTAAACCACTCGTACCATTGGGATTAAATCTGCTTCCTATTTACAGAGCTGAACTCCCATTTCTTTTTTGTGTTGATTTTAATGGGAGTCACACTCTTTCTGCTCTTATAATATAGTTACACAATAAATATATTTGACACATGCTGCCTAAAACATTGCTCTCCTTTTTAAAGTCTTTGGATCTTCTGCAAACCAGCGTGGTTACATTAAGGGACATTAAATATTATTCCTCCACAATGCCACCACTTTATAAATGACAAAACCCCTCAATATCTCCCTTGGTGATCTTAATATCATAAATAGTTATCACTCTGACTTGTATTTATTTTTCTCATTTTATACAATTGGGATATATGGGAAATACTTTTTGACTTACAGTTTCTGATTATTGTCAGCATGACCAGCACAATATTGTAAGCTGTGACCCTTCCCAAACTCTTCAGGAGAGCAGCAGCTGGGAGCAAGAAATTGCCTACTAATCCTGTTGTTTAATGTTACAGCAAAGGGTCATTGCACTAACATTAGTGGGGTTAAGCACTGAGCTGCAGCCTATTACGGGCATTCTTTGATTCATTCTTTTAAGACCACTAAGTACTGCAAAGAAATTGTTCTTTTTGGTGCCATTAGTTCTGGGACACTGAAGCTGAGCGTCTGCCCTGCTGGGGTACGGGTTCATCAGCAATAGGTTCTAAAAAATAGTTTCACCCTGGTGTAGTGATGGTATCTAAGGCTTGTTATATAGTAGGTGCTGAGGCGCGTGCCCGACGTTGCGCGTGGTGCGGGCGTTTCGTTTGTATAGAGCAAGCTGTGATGTGCACGGCTAGGGGGTGTGGCTCTGACATCACAGCCTTAGGCCACGCTGTGATTGGTTCATAGCGTCACGTGGCCCGGCAACAGCGCGAAAATACAATTTTCTTGTATTTTCTCTGGTCTGCCACACCACCGCTCACGGCCGTGTACGCGCTCATCCCAAGTATACAAACGTCTGGCTTACACAGCCAATTATCATTAACTCGCGTGCGCACTATATTACAGCCCTTATGTTGGAAACAAGTTTTTCATGATCTTGACTTATTCACCCCAATTAAGGATTTTGACAGAGTATCTCTAAATTAAATCATGGAACACCTACATAGTCTAATAACAAATAAATCCTTCCCTGCTCATACATACAATATGAACATATTAACCTACTGTTTGTAGCCACAAAGGTTCTCCAAGTCTGTTACAATTTTTAAAATAGAATGGGTAACTATCATGGGGTCGGGATCGGCCCCCAGCAACGTGAACCTAATTGGAGGGGGCTTTCAAGAAATAAAAATGGCTGCAAAGCCAGCCTCACTCCCTCTAGCCAATCAGAAGCTGCAATGTCATTCGGGCGTGGACTTCACAGCTTCCTATTGGATTATTTCAATTGCCCTCTTGTTTCTTTTTAACAGTTCACTGAAACATTAAAGGGCAAATTATTAAAGGGTAACCCTAGAAAGTGGGATGATTACTGCATGGGATTGGATGATTACAGCAGTACAGAGCAAGTAAATCCACTTAAACTGCTACATTCTTATGAGTTTGCTAGTTGTAGCTTGGTTGTTGACTCTACATTGCCTCAGAGGCTACAAACTACACGCACAAATTATTGTGGATACAAAACATGACAAAAACCCTTTACTGTATTAAAGAGAGGAAAAACGGAGAAGTGTATCCCCGTCTCACTGGGCCGCTCCAATCCTGTTCCTGAAACATGAGTCACTGCTTAAGGAAGCATATGAGTAGCTCCATGGCTGATAATTCACACCTCATACATTAATCTTGGCCCTTTGCAGACGCACTTACCAGAACACCCTCCTACTGTCTCTGTACGCTCTTCCTACCTACCAATTGGATTGTAAGCTCTTCGGAGCAGGGACTCCTTTTCCTAAATGTTACTTTTGTCTGAAGCACTTCTCCCCTTTATGTGTTATTTATATTATTTGTTATTTATATGATTGTCACGTGTATTACTGCTGTGTAGCGCTATGTACATGAATGGCGCTATATAAATAAAGACTTGCATACATACAAACATACATACACTAAGGTGAAGTTAGTCAGGTTATGGGTGTACACACGCAAATATGCCCAGCGGCGTGCTCAGCCTGGGGTAGAGACAATGTTCTCTTTGTTGGCTTGCTGATAGCTGAAAGCTTTCAGGGTCCCTAAGGTTCCTTCTTTAATCAAGTCCTCATGTTCTGTGTTCTTTCTTCAGTTCTGTCATTAGGTTTGTAAAGAAGAATATATGTGGGGTGTTGTAGGAGCTCAAATGCTGTGTCCCTTCATATCCATTCATATCTACAGAGGTAACCATGCAGGGGACGATATGATGATTGAGGATGCAGTTGTTAGGTACAGTGTCACATAAATTGACAAATTAACCCCTAAGGATATAAGTGAGGATTGCATCCATTCTCCTCTCCTTGGGGAATATTATGAATATGTTAGTACTCGCTGTTGGTCCCCTGCAGATCCTCAAGCGTGCAGCCGCGTCCGGAGTCCAAGCATGTGAAGAAGTATTGTGTGTGGTGCACAGCTACAAGGACAGGTCGAGTGGCATTAAAAAGTAATGTTTAATCAAGCTAGATTATAAAAACAGGGAGGAGTACAACCCTCCTACGCGTTTCTTTGCTTTCGCACTTTATCAGGAGTTACCCGATAGTGTCAAACCACAAACAATTTATTACAACTAACCTAACGAGAGATTCGCGCCAAAAGATTGAAATCTTACCCATGATGCAACACCCATCCCGTGAGTCATCTGTTCGTAAGGGGCTGAGCGCTGCCTGCGTAACCAAGACGCCAGGCGGCCGCCCTCCACCCAGCAACGGACGCCGTCGTCAGGCGCGCTCAGTCCGCAGGGGGCATCCGACCTGTCCTTGTAGCTGTGCACCACACACAATACTTCTTCACATGCTTGTAAAAAAAGAAGAAACCTGAGCTGTCCTAAATTCAATTTTTTTAAAATTATTATTATTATCTTACAATGGCTAACCAAGTTGATTGATCGCCAGAGAATATTACATGATGACTTCTGTAGGACACCCATGTTAATTTTGAAATCCTTGCATGTTTTTATCTATGCTCTCGGTGACCAGTGTCTGTGCTATTGAATATAACCTTTACTTATGTTATTGTTTTCATAGCTCCGCTTTTTTGTGGAACTTGTATGGCCTTTGTCATTGTTCCTCGTCCTGGTGTGGCTAAGGAATGCAAATCCTCTCTACGGCCAACATGAATGTAAGGATCCATTTATTTACTGTTAGAAAACACTTCGACGTACCTTAAAGCTGCAGTTCAGTCAATATCCCGCATGTGTGTTTTTTTTTAATAAATCAGTTCTGTAGTAAGAAAATAATACTTTTAGCATTTCTGTTTTAAAAAAAACAACTTTGAAAGACCAATTTTCTTGTTTTATTTTTAACAGCCAATTTGTAAGGCACTGCTTCATTGTCCTGTCACAAGCCTGGACACACCCCTTTGTCAGCCCTGCCCTCCCTCTAGCACATGGTCAGTGGCAGGAGTGCGCATGAATATTCATGAGCTTCCACACTGAGAGAACACGAAGGAAGAAAAACAGATCCCTTCACTAATTATGTCACCAAATTTTGTCTATCAATACATGGAGAAGAATTGACGTGCAGCTATACAGTTCTTTAGGTAATTAGGATTGCCACATGGAACTATTGAAGTAAAAAATAAAATTAAAAAAAAAAAAAGACTGAACTGCAGCTTAAATAATAGTCTTCATTCTCACGTACGGTCATGTTTTTGGAATGCTTATTCCCGGCACAGAGAAATGACACCAGAAAAGGTAACGTGGGGATGTTTACGCTGTAGATTAGTGGTTCTCAACTCCAGTCCTCAAGTCACCCCAACAGGTCAGGTTTTAGGGATCTCCCTGCTTCAGCACAGGTGGCTCAATCAGTGGCTTGACTGAGCCACCTGTGCTGAAGCAGGGAGATCATGAAAACCTGAACTGTGTGGGGGGTTTGTAGAGCTGGAGTTGAGAACCCTGTTGTGTAGGAGGAGTCAATGCAATGCAACAGTTCAAAAACCAAAAAAAAAAAAATCCATGTTGTTGGCTTCAATTGCCGTTAAAGTTACTTATTTTTACCTTACAAGCATATCAGTTACTTATGTTTATCTTTTTGACTCATTTTAACATCATAATTACTTTGGAAACAAAGCATGTATTTACCAAGGCAATGTTAAAATTGAAAAAAAAAAACAATTTGAAAAATACTTGTGTGTTTAATATTCTGTACAGGTGTCAATCAGCCACATTTAACCTATTAATCATGTCACTGTCCTTCATATACAATTATCCTAACAGGGACTGCCCCATTAAACATGACTCAAAATATACATATTGAGCCATTTTAAAGGAACAATTCATGGCGGTGTTTTGTTTTGTTTTTAAATACAGGATTGAAGCAGGGGATCTCGGGAGCTGAGCCCCTGCTCCGGGGACCGCCTGCTTCCGGAGATACCTCGGTAGGGAGTGCCGGTATCTCTTTGCAGTTTTTCAGCTTCCTCGTCACATGGGCCAATAGGAAGCTACGCCGGATTACCTCACGGCTTCCTCTTGTCCTTCAGGGCCGGGGAGCTTTGAAAATCAGCCATAATGGTGAACCCTGGAGTTGCTATCGGCACTCACTACGGAGGTAAGTATCTCCGGAAGCAGGGGGTCCTCGGACCCGAAAATAATGGGGTTCAGCTCCGGAGACCCCCCTGCTTCATTCCTGTAAAATAAAAACCGCTTGGAGTGCCTCTTTAACTAAGCGGTGCTATTGCACAAGACGCCTTACAGTGCTGGAAAACACCTTATAGCCCACAATGGGCCAAAAATGACTACGCTCCATAAGGAATGTTCCGGCACTGGAAGACATTTTATAGCCCATTCATGCCAATTAGGTTGTAATGTGTCTTCCAGCACCAAAAAGGTGTCTTATGGCAGATCGCTGCTTAGCAACTATGGCCCAATGTTTTGTGTGGAATAGCCCTCCTTAGTAAAGACCTGCCCTGTATGTGTTCTCTCAGTTCCAAAGAAAGGCAACCATTGACCTGTGGCAGCGAAGAGACGGCTATGTGACAGCTATTTAGTACGTGTCTGAAAATGCCTTACCTTATCATGAGTAAAACAAGTTTTCACCAGCCATTGTGCAGAATAAGATGGCAAGATGTGCCCCTCGACTGCACGGGCTTAAGCTACGCATACCTTCTGACTGACAAGATCCAGACACCAGCAAAGTGAGGCTACACAAGTAAACTTAACCTGGAAGGAATGTAGCGCCTCGGCCTGCGTTGTTTTGACAAGCGCCCTTTTAAACACAAAGCTGAATTTTTTTTTTGGGACCAAAAAAAAATAAAAAAATAAAATCTTCTGTTTCTCCGTTTGCACAGGCCATTTTCCCAACAAGGCGCTGCCTTCGGCAGGCATGTTGCCATGGTTGCAGGGGATTTTCTGCAATACGAATAACCCTTGTTTCAGAAGTCCTACCCGTGGGGAATCCCCTGGTGTCGTTTCAAACTACAACAATTCCATGTAAGCAATCGTGCCTGCTTTAAACGATTAGCTGGGGTGGCAATATATTCACATTCTCGTGACATCTCCTGAAAACATCGCTCATATTTGTAATTCTTCATGCTGGCCATATATTTATTTATTTTTTTATGTTAAAGCAGCAGTTCATTACCAGGTGGGGGAAAAAAAATCCTCCCGCTCTCTTAGAAAATGTACGATGTCGAGTTTCTCCGCTGCGTAATGGTTCTGCCAACTTTAGTTTTCAGAGTCCTGTCTTCTTAGATAAAATATCACGAGCCGCAGTTATTTCCCACGAGATAATTGTTCCCCCGTGTTAGACATTTGGAGGGAGGGGACGTGTGCAACAAAGGTTTCTGTCAGGCTCGTACCCAGCTGAATAGATGCGGCCATTGCAGGTTTTTCAAGCAGAAGTTTCACAGACACAAACCACATCTTATTGACTGGCTCCCATAATGCTCTCTGGGTCTCTCTTCTTTAACTAACCTGTGTGTTCTCTAGCCCAGGGGTACTCAACTCCAGTCCTCAAGACCCTCCCCCCTCCCCGGGCAGGTTTTGAAAAGGATATCCCAGCTTCAGCACAGGTGGCTCAAGACTGAGCCACTGACTGAGCCATCTGTGCTGAAGCTGGGATATCCTTAAAACCTGACCTGTTGGGGGATCTTGAGGACTGGAGTTGAGCACCCCTACTCTAAGGAAGAGGAAAAGTAGGCAATACTAGCATCACTCCCAAAGATACCTCGGGGTTGGGGAGCTGAGAGAGGGGCGGCACCACGCACAAATAGTAAATGTGGATCTCTGCTTTGGCCCCATGGAAATCACCAATGCATTGCAGGCCCCTCTAGCAGAGAAAGGGTTAAATGCTCCATTAAAATGAACAGACGGTCGGATCTGACAACCTGACACATTGGTGAGAAAATAATTGCCGTTGGGATATTTGAACTGATAATTGCTGGCTGGTTTGAAATTTAGTCAAAACAATGTTTCGGTCACAATATATGAACAATGACACACATGCAGACGATGCCTGCGCAGTATCGATGTCACAGACAGACAGGACAGAGACCTCAAACTGCAAGTACAGGACAAATGGAAACGCGGTATGAGCAAGCAGTGGTTAAAGTACACTTTGTATAATGTGCGTCTTTTTGTTTTGTCATTACAAAATAAAAACCTCTTTGTGAGTACAACCCGACTGCTGCAGGATACGTGACCATATATGACCAGAAAATAGGTGGTGTGGCATTCATCAGAGGTCACGTGCTGGTTACCACTATGTTAATAAATGCAGGGTAAAATAAAGACAGCTCGTCAAGTCTATATATTAAGAGATCTTATATATTCTATTAGTGAAAATCCCATCCCATAGGCTGTATGTGTGTAAATAAAGGTGCCAGTTTATATGGCTAGTTTCTATATCAGCTTTTTCAGTATTGCCAATAAGCATTCATTAATGGACATTACATATCCCGGTCTTTATCATAGGGAATGAATCTCTATTATTTGTATTCAGTTTCACTCACTCCCTGTGTCCATGTTCTCATGGATTTTCAGCAGAATGACATTCATTGAAGTCAGTACCATTAAATCAAGATGTCAGGATTGTTTTTGTCTCTATCCCAATGACCACTCATGTGGATCATTGGAACCAAGGAAGTATTCCTATACTGTTTGGTAGTTGTAGAATTCTGGTGCGTTGTGACACCTTTTAATAGACAAACAAGAGAATTCGTTATAGATGAAGTTAGATCTCAAATGTTTCATCTTCACACATCCACTATAATTTCATCTATGAAGAACTTGTATTTTGGTTTAGTCAACCTACGTACAACCTACTGTATGTACAACATATCTACACTTCTCCATCACCAACAGGGCTTCTAGAACTTGAAACGATGTGGCAGATCAGACAAACTGTATGTAGGACACCTTCACACCTGGAGAGGTATTGTACTCACATATAACCTGACTAACACTAGACATCAGGTTTTACCAGAGAATAGGCGCCTGCTAATCTACAAGCAACATACAGGGTGAATTTCTTCAGAACAACGCAGACCACTGAGTGTTTATCAGACTCTACATTACTAGTTTCTTTTCCCAACAAATAAGCATTTGTTCTTTGTTCTTTCTAAGCTTGGCAAGAGCATATCAGGATGCCCAAGACGTGCTGTTGGAAAAACCAGAAATCCATCACTTGAGCTTGATGTGGAATGAGCTGTATACGATGTCCCAGTTTATGGAAACCTTGAGGACCAGCCCTGGAAAAGTTTCAGGCAAATCTGAGTTTTTCTCTCTAGTCATTAGTTTGGTTCTCTAGTTGACGTGTGATGATTAGAAATCTATAGTTAACATTCATTGTTTCATTCCTAAGCTTAAATTTTGTGCTCCTTTTAAAAAAATATTAAATTTAAATGCCAGATACTCCGTTCAAGAAGATCCAACACACAGAAGTAGCGAGAGGACAGTGATTGTTGAGTGTAAAGATAGGCAACACATGTTTGAGCATGTTTGTAATTTATGTCATTCATAGATTACACAAAAGCCACAAGAATGTCAACCAAAAAATTGCTAGGTGTCGGCCCATAATATATTTTATTTTCCAATTAGCTAGCACTATCTGCGCCTTTTATATGAGATGTCTACATACAATAGGCATCCAATTGCAATTGAAAGAATGGAAGACAATGAGATAACGATATTGTACTTCCCTTTAGTGTGTACCACCCAAACCCCTATATCTGTCTTCCCTGAAGCTACAGGCCAGTAAAGCTTCAGTCATTAGTCACTGTCATTGTTAAGTGGGACTTCAAATGGCCCTCGTTAACTTCCAAATACCAGACAATTAAACTTTGCAGACAAGCGTTTACCTCTAAATGAATTCCTTGTAACAGGGGATTCTAAAATGTGGTTCCTGGACCACAGGTAGTGTCCAAGGACTTTTGTTTTGCTACCTAAAACCTTTCAAAATGTATATACAGTATATATACATGTACATGCATACATACATATGTACCCATATTGCTATTACTCATATTTTTGTGTTTTGTGCATCTGCTTCTATGACAAATTATGTAATCCTACTTGTAAGTGCCACTGTCTTTTATTTTTAACTATTCCTATTTACTCATTTAGGACGTGGGATACGAATCAGAGATATCTTAAAGGATGATGAAATTCTGACTGTATTTTTATTAAAAGATATTGGACTTTCTGACTCTGTGGTTTATCAGCTCATTAATTCACAAGTGCGCGTTGAGCAGGTAAGAGCAAGATTGCAAATTTGTGATGTTTGTTGGGCTGTAAATTCTCTGCTGACCGTCTGTTACATAAGGAATACTTGGTGTTAGAGCTGCATAGGAGACCTTGGTAGCAATAGTATTAGTGCTGTGGTCTCACTTACTGTGTGCCAATGTGGCAAAATGAGGTCTTCACCTAAATTAGTTTAGAAACAGTTATTATTTAATGTTGTTTGAGGCCACTCCATGGGATATTTTGCTCCTATCCAGTGTTAAAATAAAGTCCAAGTCAATTGGGGCTATTCATTAAGCTGCAATAGTGCCGGTCACTGCACTAGGACACCAAAAACACCATTAAAGTCAAGAGAACAGCACGATTACAGTTTAATGAATATACCCCTATGTCTTGATATACAGTTTAATGTATAGTGTAAGCAATTATTTCTCTTCTGTTAGGTCTTATCCATTCTCTGAACACACAAATTCAAACCCCTTCAGTGGGGGGGGGGGGGGGGGGGGTAAGGTCCACATTGCGTTGCTGACTCTTCTGTTCTAGAGGTGTTTATACTGGTTCCCTGAGAATATGCTCAAAGGAACTGATGAACATGCTTGGGATGTATCAATAATGCTAATAATAGATAATTTGCAGACCCTTTCATTCAGTTATGTTGTCTTCCTAACCAAATGTGGACAATGGGATTTGGATGAGGCCTTAGCAGTGTCATATTAAAATAGTTTGGTACAGCCCACACTAATGTCATATAACGTGAACATCTCATACAGTATACAAACAAAGTGGAGTTCCCAGCACTCGAAGGAAAAACGAGAAAAATAGAGGATAAGCCAAATTGAATTTAATATAGCAAAAGTCTATGCACAATGAACACTTAATGCAGAATGTACGTGAGGTATATATATCATGTAGACGAGAATAACAAATATACATACAAAAAAGTATAACTAATCGGAAGGCAACACGAGGTAAGACAGGCTAAGGGGAAGGAGGGCAGGGAAAGACGAGGGACACAGGGTACAGGTGAATAAGGGGGGCAACGTTTCGGGGGTGGGTGGGTGAGCCCCTTTTTCAGGCCCATTCTCAAATATCAATAAGATCAGAGAGGTACTTCCCTTAACCCCTACAATAAAAACCATCCCTGAGAGGTAGGATATTAGTGTAGTCCATACTGGGTTCTCATCCTAAAAAAAACCACAAAAAATAGGGCAGCCCAGTATACATTGGTTTAACGTAGAGTGCTGTCTATCCTTTATAGTTTTTTTTAAATCTCATAAAGTATAGCTATTCTGATTAATTTGACCCATTTATATTTATAATGGTTTCAGAAAAACATGCTTGTATGCCCTGTTGGACTTCATCTCTTGCACTACAGTTGTTGGCATAAATGGTAACCCTCAGATGTAGAATCTCCGTTAATTTTTCACGCAGTCTGTAATGTTACTTTGTGACAGGGGTTTTGGGACCTCTAGGCAATTTCTTGCTATTCCTGAGTGACCAGTTTAGGGAACCCATCATATCCCCTCTCCTCTGAGACAATGTTAAGCTTTTACACACAACCCATAGTCAGGTTTATACTGTTATGACTAGTGTCATCAATTTAGTTTTTTTTAACGCTTTGTAACAACCAACTGGAGTTCTCCTGCCCACATTAATGCTTTTGTTTATCGATAAAAGTTGGGCGTTTTATAGTTAAAGCCAACCTTTTCATCACAGGAATATCTTTCCAGTCTATGTTCTCCAAGTGTAAAAAGCTTAGACATTTTGAAGTGTGTAACCATACTTCATATTGATAACAAATCTACGTAAGTACCAGCACTCACTGTCTAATAGCAAATATTGTGCCCCCCCCCCCAGTTGGGTTAATTGCAGAATAAACATTTAATAATAAAAACAAACAGAAAAATCAATGTGTTTGCAGAAACCGTATCACAAATGGGATGTCACAAAGTGAGGGGTGGAGGGGGAAAAAAGGAAAAGGGGAAAAAACATGAAACACAAGGAATATTACACAAAAAACGGAGAACGGCAAGTATGCTAGGGGGGCGACGTTTCGAGGGACTACCTCTTCATCGGCCCATTCCCTGGTCCAAAAGGTCCCAGATGGTACTTCCCTAAGCCTCCCTTCCCCTATAACTGGTCAAATCAGACACCCCTGAAAAAGATAGCATACATACAGTGTAGGCTAAATACAGCTAAACAGCTAATAGCAGGGCAGCAAAAATCCACTACAGTCAAGCGCAGTAGTGTCAAGTACTACAAGAAAACGTGGGCAATGGTACAGTAAAGGTGAACACAGCTTGCAAGAAAGCAGCTTGCAAAGAAGCAACAGGAGTCCACAACAGTCATATGAAAGGTTAATGGCAAAGCAATAATGAAGACAGTAATCAAACCTTGTATGAAGACAGTAATCAAACCCTGTGGCTCTGCTCCTTGTGCTCGTGTGGAGTGCCTTTACTGTACCATTGCCCACGGTTTCTTGTAGTACTTGAACTACTGGCATTGACTGTAGTGGATTCTTGTGCCTGCTATTAGCGTTTAGCTGTATTTAGCCTACACTGTATGTTTGATCTATTTTCAGGGGTTTGATTCCCCTTGTAATTTTCCTCCAGCTTCACCCTCTCTACAGCCCTCACTTACTCTCCTCCCCTCCGAGTCCCCCGTCCCCATTTTACTTTCCCTCATTTCCCCTCGTTGGCGGTGTATGATTTGACCAGTTATAGGGGAAGGAGGTCTCGGGACATAGGACCTATGGGACACCTTTTGGACCAAGTGGGCGAATGGCCAGATGAAGAGATTCGTCATCGACAAAGTAGCCCCCTAGAATACTTGCACGCTGCGCCGTTTTTTGGGTGTAATTGCAGTGGGTGTAATGTGGTTGGCCAAGTGTGCAGGGCACAAAAAAAATCTGAACAACAATAACAACAACACACAACACCAACAAGGAGCACCACACCTTCCCCTTCATCCGACTCCCCCAACCCACTCACTTTGATGACCATGCCCAAATTGGTGATACTGGTTTCTGCAAACACATTTGATTTATTTCGGTTTGTTTATTATTTTAAATGTTTATTCTGCATTACAACTTTTTTCATCATTTAGCTATTAGACAGTGAGTGCTGGTACTTACGTAGATTTGTTAGTATTATACAGGGGAATAAGGGTCCCCTTTGGTTCCGTGCACCCTGCAATTGCATTAATTTAACATTATCAGAGTGTTGTCTATCGTCCCCTTTTACCCTTATACTTCATATTGATCTACACTGCAACATGCTTATGTATAAGATGCATCATAAGCAACATATTCAGCTTTAAACCCACTCATTTATGTCAAAGTAATTCAACTAAAATGTCATTGTTTTTGGTCTGAGGCCTCCAAATCCCACTCATGTGGGTGATCTGACCCTGCCAACTATGGGCTGAAGCTGAGCTGTAAAGCTTCTAAACATTACTTCTCTATCCTGTGATCGGAGACACAAAAGTCTGGAATTCCTGGATGTGGTGAACAAATCCCGAAGATCAATAGGTCATAATTCTAGCAACCTCACAGCGACATTAAGTAGCTTGTGCCACACCAATAGTAAGAGGATTTCTTTTCAATAATCACCAGTGGTAGCTGACTCAAGCAGAAAGCTCTCCACAGAAATAGCAAGTCAAGTGGTTTCTGAGCATCTGATGAATGTGTTCTCACTGACTCAGCCCAGTGTTGTATTTGCGCCTCATCATACTTGTGGCTACTGGTGTTCTGGGAAAAAAAAATCAGTTTAATTGGAAAAAAAAGGTGCATC
Organism: Ascaphus truei; assembly: GCA_036426205.1. Lineage (NCBI taxonomy): Eukaryota > Metazoa > Chordata > Amphibia > Anura > Ascaphidae > Ascaphus > Ascaphus truei. The sequence goes on from CM071576.1 coordinate 26,690,246, forward strand.
ATCCTTTTTTGTACTGCGTGGGACTAGTGAAAACACACAAATCTGGTTTAATTACAGTACCATTCCTATGTGAACATTACAACACAAATCCTCAGCTTTGAGTCAGTGTTTTTTTGTTTGTTTTTTCATGCCAGACAGGGGGGGGGTTGTTAACAAACTTGTTTTATTTCACTTTACATCTGGTTTGACAAGTTAGATTGGGTATGGATACTTGCAAGGTTGCTTAGGGCTTTGTGGGAAGATTACTTCACCGGGAGTGCAAGAAGGTGTGTTGTACAAACAAAATCCCCTGAAACCATAAATAATAATGTCCCAGCCCACATTAAACAGACACTTCTAGATTTTGCATGTAAACACAATGGCTTAGCAAGAAAAATGTGTTTGGAAACAATATCATGGACACTCAGAAAATTTGGCAACAACATGTTTGAAAGACAGAATAATTGAAGATAACATCATTTCCTTTGACATCTGTTATCTAGATCCATTGATGATCACCAGTGTGAGCTATAGTCAGATTCCTGACTGTCATATATTGGAGGTCAAGCCAGTGAATCAGCTGATTTTCCAGTAATTGAGCTTTCAGACTGTGTAATGTTTTTGCTAATAAGGCTGTCACTTTGATCTTTGAAGCATGCAAGAGAAACATAGTTATCTCTATAAATTCCTCCTATTTGAACTTAAAGGTGCCATCAATCCCACAAAAATGTTTTTGAGGATAAACACAGTCGTAATACACAAAGACAGTGGTACTGCACACAACTAACACAATACATAGAAGCAGTGGCGGATTTAAAATTTCGCCGCCCATAGGCACCTACCTTTTTGCCGCCCGCGCCTCCTTCTGCAGCGTCGTGGCGTCAAATGATGCCACAACGACATGTGATGATGCATTTCCATGACAACGGGATGCCATTTGATGTCAGGTTGTCCTGGCGATGCAGTCGCAGCATCATTTGATATCAAGACGCGCAGAAGGAGGAGAACGGCGCGAAGGAGAAGGTAAGAGACCTTTACAGAGGCCCCACGCTCTCCCCCGGCAGTCAGTGGGGAAGACAGCGGGCCTCTGTATGCCGCCAGAGGCTCGGGCCTGATGGGAAATGCACCACTGCATAGAAAGGCACAAGCAGAGCAATATAAAGTTAGAAAGTGATCGCTCTCATTTATCAATAATAACAGGAGCTGCTGCCACGATCTGTCACTTACTCTTTGTTACATATGTTTCTGTTCCCGGTCATTGAATTTAAGATAAAAAGGCATAAAACTAACCTATTTGGTGCTGGAGAATCATGTGAAATAATGAAGAACAGCCAATGAAGCAATTAACAATATTTAATATTTCGGCGGGGGGGGGGGTGTGCGGATTCTCCTTAAAACATTATCATGCATATTGAAAAACAAGCAACAGAGAAGCCCAATGCTGCATCCAATATGACAGAAATACACAGTAAAATACTTATATATTCTCTTGAAAAAGGGTCATTTAGTTTAACCCTTTGGCCAAAGCATTAAACTAAATGACCCTTTTTCAAGAGAATGTATAAGTATTTTACTGTGTATTTTTGTCATATTGGATGTTGCTTTGGGCACTTCAGTTGCTTGTTGTATACATTTACCACGCTCAATAGCTCTCCTTTTTGACACTTATATACATATATATTTTGTGGGGGCTCAGGGTTCCCAAAAAGAGCTTGCTGGGGTTCTGTGTGATATTTGAAAAACCTACTACAACCCATAGAGTTACTTTGAAGTCCCAGCGTATAGTATAAAGGTGTAGCTTTGCTTGCCGTTTCCCAGTGTCTTTTGATTTTCACAATTAAAATACGTTGCACACTGGTGTAGAAAAAAAAAGCTTTTATGCTAAAATGAAATGAGAGCGTTTTTCATGGTCTCCTATTCTGAATGGTAAAGAAACCTAGAATACATGGAATAATGCCGTGTATCACATTGCACACACGGGGGTTTCATGAACTCCTGTTTCTGTATTTAATAAATGTGTATTGAATGCCAACATTATGCTTGGGCGTTGCACCTATTCACTTGAACTATCTCTCCCAGTAAAGCACACATTTATATTTAGAATTAAAAAACAGTAATAGGTAACTAAATCCATCCACCTTGGCATTAAATCCACTCCGATGATTTCTCATCTAATTTCCCATATTGATTTGTAACAAAAGACATTCCATTATGTTACCTTCTGAGTAGATAAATATGTCCGCTGTATGCATAAGGTCTATTACCTTGTTTGTCAGACTAATCGCACTGTACTGGCATTGATTCTATTCAAGTCGGTTCGAAATCTAAGATCAAGTATTAGTTCTCAAACATCTAAAGTATGTGAAGTATAATTGGTTTCTCAAGGTGCAGTGAGGCTTAAGAGCAATCCAAGCCGTGTTTTTGTTGTTGTTGCTATTTTAACACAGGATTGAAGCAGGGGGCCTCCGGAGCTGAACCCTGTTAATTTCAGCTCTGGGGACCCCGTGTTTCCATGGCTACTTACCTCCGTAAGGGGTGCCGATAGCTCTCTGCGCTGTTCTGCAGTTTCTGCTCCCGTGTCACATGGGCCAATAGGAAGCCACATAGGGTGATGTCACGGCTTCCTATTGGCCGCCAGGGCCTGGAAGCTTCGAAAATCTGCCATATAGTGAACCCTGAAGTGCCTACTGGCACCCCCTTTGAAGGCAAGTACCCCCAGAAACAGGGAGTCCCCAGAGCTGAAATGAATGGGATTCAGCTTTAGAGAACCCCTGCTTCAATCCTGTATATATATATAAAAAAAATAACAAAACACAAGTTTGGATTGCCTCTTTAATTAACATAACATTAGCGTTACAACAAAAGGGAACAGGTTTTTAGGGGTGCTTAAAGACAATTATAGGACCCAAATTATTGAGGAACCAACCAGGAGAGAGGGGCAATGCTGGATTTGGTCATATCAAACAATGTAGAAGTAATAGCAAATATTCAACTTCTGGAACATTTGGGTAACAGTGATCATAACATGGTTTCATTTGAAATAAATAATCAAAAACCAGATTTCTTGGGTTCAACAAAGACCTTAAACTTTTAGACAGGCAGATTTTAATAAACTGAGGTCTAATCTACATGTAATACACTGGGATGATGGTTTTGAAGGGAAAAATGTAGAAGATAAATGGGCAGTCTTTAAAACATTGTTAGAAAAGCACACTTATCAGTGTATACCTTTTGGGTAATAAGTATAAAAGAAATAAGTCAAAACCAATGTGGCTAAATAAAGAAGTTGGGGAGGAAATGGACAAGAAGAGGAAGGCATTTAGATTCTTTAAACCAGAAGTGACGGAGACATCGTATCAGAATTATAAGGAATGTAACAAAAATTGCAAAAGGGCAATCAAATTAGCAAAAATGGATAATGAAAAAAGGATTGCAATAGAAAGTAAGATCAACCCTACAAAGTTATTTAGGTACCTTAATAACAAAAAAATGACAAAAAGGACCCTTTCAGTGTGAGATGGGCAGGCAGATTATTGGAGATAAGGAAAAAGCAGAGGTATTAAACAAATTATTTGCCTCTGTGTTTACCAGGGAAGAATCAATTTCAATTGTAGTGCCGCTGGAGGAAGTCACAACATCCATATTAATGAACAATTGGTTAACTGAGAAAGAGTTCATAGGCAGTTTGAAAAAATTTAAGTAAACAAGGCACCTGGCCCTGATGGCATACATCCAAGAGTTCTCAAGGTGTTAAGCTCAGTAATAGCAAACCCATTACATTTAATATTCAAGGACTCCATTTCCACAGGCTCAGTACCACAAGATTGACGTAAAGCAGATGTGGGGCCTATATTTAAAAAGGGAGCTAGATCATAACCGGGGAATTACAGACCTGTAAGCCTGACTTCAATAGTGGGGAAACTACTTGAAGGTTTAATACGGGATAATATTCAGGAATACCTAATGGAAAACAAAATTATTCGTAATAGTTAGCTTGGATTTATAAAGGACTAGCTGATATACCCGGTGTTGCCCGTGATTTACCCCCCTTCACAGCTGGCTGGCCCCCACGTTCACAACTCCGTTCCCCTTCACAAGGATCTGGCCCCCCCTCTTCACAGCTCCGTCCCCCTCCTCTTCACATCTCGGTCCCCTCTCCTGCACCCCACCATCACTCTCCACTCCTCCTGGCTCCCACATCCGTGTCCCCCGCCTTGCACATCACATCACTCCCGCCCCCTTGCACCTCACATGACTCCCCCCCCCTTGCACCTCACATTACTGCCCCCCCCCCCCGCATATCACCCCCGGGCCCCCACCACAGCACCCCCGGCCCACCAAGCCCCCCCGGCCCCAACACAGGACGGGCACCACCATAACCACACACAAACGACATCAAACACACACACACACACACACAAACACAAAACACACACAACACAAACACACCCCACACAACAACGGCGGCGCACACACACACATCACACACCACACAACACACACACACACACACAACACACACACACACACCACACACACACACACACACACACACACAGGTAACACACACACACACACACACACACGTTGTAACACCACACACCACACACACACACACACAACACACACAAACACACACTCACACACACTGTCACACACACTGTCACACACACTGTCCACAACACCCACCACAACACACACACACACAACAAACACACACACACACACACACACACACACCACACACACACCACACACATGACAACACAACACACACAACACAACACACACACACACACACACACACAGTGACACACACACATACACACAACACACACAGTGACACACACACACCACACATTACCACACAGTGACCACCAACACAACACACACACAGTGACACACACACACACACACACACAGTGACACACACACACAGTGCAACACACACACACGTCACTCTTCTTCCGTCCGCCGCCAATCTTAATCTGCGAGGGGAGGAAGGGGGGGTCTTACGGGCGCCGCCATCTTAGGCCGCGCGTGTCCACTGCCTGTCGGAGCAGCACCGGGGGGGAGGTGAGGGGAGGAGGAAACAGAAGGGGGGGGGGGGGTGGGCGGGGAGAAAGCACCGGGGGGGGGGGAGCCTAGCGGAGCAGAGAAAGAAGCCACCGGCGGGGAGAGCTGAGCGGAAAAAAAGAGCAACGGGGGGGAGCTGACAACGGGTGAGAGGAGGACGAGGAGGAGGCGCGGGTGCGGCGCGGGCGTGCTTGAGAGCCGTGGGGGGTTGTTTTTTCTTTTTTTTTTGTCCCGGGCGCTCGCTTCCGCTCCCGCGACTTGGTAGCGTGCCGCCGGGGGGGGTGCCCGTGGGGGCCGGCCGGCGGCGCGGGCGGCCCCCGGGCCAGGCCGCCCCGGGGGAGGCGCCTTGTGTTGGCGGCGGTTGAGCGTGAGGTAATGATGACTTGGATGGTGGTGGGTGTGTGTGTGTGTGTGTGTGTGTGTGTGTGTGTGTGTGTGCGCGTGCGTGCGTGCGTGCGTGTGTCGTCACTCCGCCTCAGGCCAATGAGAGGTGCGGGGGCGGGCGGCCCAAGGGACCAATGAGATTTCCCCTAGGGACACAGGAAGATGCAGACAGGCATACAGTGCTTTCACTAATATATAATAAGATAGATCTTGCCAAACTAACTTTATTTGTTTCTTTGAGGAGGTAAGTAGGAATTTAGACCAGGGTAATGCAGTTGATGTTGTCTACTTAGATTTTGCAAAGGCTTTGATACGGTTCCACACAAGAAGTTGGTTGTATATAAAGCAAATTGGACTCAGTAAAAAAAGATATGCACCTGGATTGAAAACTGGTTGAAGGATAGACAACAGAGGGTTGTCATAAATTGAACTTTTTCAGGTCATGAGTGGAGTACCTCAGGTATTGGTACTGCACCACTGCTTTTTAACTTGTTTATTAATGACCTTGAGGTCGGCATCGAGAGCAAAGTCTCCATCTTTACCGATGATACTAAATTGTGTAAGATATTAGAATCAGAGCAGGATGTAATGGAGAGGGAGTGGCTCAGGGATGAGGGAGCGGCTCAGTGAGTAAAGACACTGACTGGCACTGAGAGTTTGAAGCAGGGGAGCCTGGTTCAATTTCCGGTGGCGACTCCTTGTGACCTTGGGCAAGTCACCTTATCTCCCTGTGCCTCAGGCACCAAAAAAACATAGATTGTAAGCTCCACGGGGCAGGGACTGTGTCTGCAAAAATGTCTCTGTAAAGCGCTAAGTTAAACTAGCAGCGCTATACAAGAACATGCTATTATTATATTATTATTATTTCTCTCCAGAAGGACTTGGAGAGACTGGAAACTTGTGCAGGTAAATGGCAGATGAGGTTTAATACAGATAAATGTACGGTTATGCATTTGGGAAGCAAGAATAAACAGACGACTTACAATTTAAATGGGGATAAATTAGGGGAATCCTTGATTAAGAAGAATTTAGGAGTGCTTGTAGACAGCATGCTTAGCAATAGTGCCCAAAATCATGCAGTAGCTGCAAAGGCAAACAAGATCTTATCTTGCATTAAATGGGCAATGGATGGAAGGGAAGTAAACATAATGATGCCCCTTTACAAAGCATTAGTAAGGCCACACCTTGAATATGGAGTACAATTTTTGGCACCACTCTTTGGAAAATACATTATGGAACTAGAGAGAGTGCAGAGAAGAGCCACCAAATTAATAAAGGTGTTTGACAATCTAATTTATGAGGCGAGGCGAGGCTAGCTAAATTAGATTTATTTACATTAGAAAAGAGGCGTCTAATAGGAGATATGATAACTATATACAAATATATTCGGGGACAGTACAGGGAGCTTTCAAAAGAACTATTCATCCCAAGGGCAGTACAAAGCACTCAGGGCCTCCCTTAAGGTTGGAGGAAAGGAGATTTCACCAGCAACAAAGGAAAAGATTTTTTTATAGTAAGGACAGTTAAAATGTGGAATTCAATACCCATGGAGACTGTGATGGCAGATACAATAGATTTGTTCAAAAAAGGTTGGACATCTTTTTAGAAAGGAAAGGTATACAGGGATATACCAAATAAGTAAATGTGGGAAGGATGTTGATCCAGGGAGTACAGGGAAAAGGGAGACCAAAAAGCGCACCAGCACAAACGGAGCAGGAAGAAACCAGGACAAAAAAATGATTAAAAGGGCACTTTAATGTGGCAAAAGACCCATCCAATGCATTTCGAACGTCGCAGCGTTCTTTTTGCCTGCCTGCCCTACCAGGATGTGAGTATTTGCATATTTTTCAGGGGAACCTGCCAATGAGACTGATGGTGAGTGGGTTGCACCACACACCACCTGTCTTCAGGAGGATAGTACCCATTATATGACACAATAGGTACTATATCAATTGTTAGTACCCTGGTACAGTGGTCTGGCTTATTATCATTTTGAGATATACCTGCATTTGAGCGCTTCAGCTATTTTCCATGATCCAGGGAGTAATCTGATTGCCAATTCTTGGAGCCAGGAAGGAATTAATTTTTCCCCTTATGAGATTTTGTTGGATGATATAACACTGGGGTTTTTTGTTTGCCTTCCTCTGGATCAATAAGGAATATAGATATAGGATAAAGTATCTGTTGTCTAAATTTTGCATAGGTTGAACTTGATGGACGTACGTCTTTTTTCAACCTCATCTACTATGTAACTATGTAACACTTAAACTACAGAAGAACTTCACAGTGATAGCCCTTTATTAGGTTATCTGATAGTATGTATCAACAACTGTCCGAATGATAAATGAACATCTACAGTCACTAGGCCAAGTTAACTCATTTTCTCCTAATTGTATTCCCTTTGCCCCACCAAAACCTTAATATCATAAAACCACCCAAATGGATATCTTAGAAATATATACATTTTATTCCTTTATAGAGCCAGATATGTAAGCAGCACCTTCTACACACATACGAACAACATAGAATATTTAGTAATATTGATACAATAGTGCAGGGGATAGCCAACTCCAGTCCTCAAGGGCCACCAACAGGCCAGGTTTTAATGATATCACTGCTTCAGCACAGATGAACCACTGATTGAGCCACCTGTGCAGAAGCAGGGACATCCTTAAAACCTGACCTGTTGGTGGCCCTTGAGGACTGGAGTTGGCCACCCCTGCAATAGTGGTTATGTATCTTGTTGGGGGGATGGTACAATTATGCTATTTTCATATTTTCTTTTAGTTTATACAGCAACTCATTATATTAAAAGAGTAAGCTTTAAGAACATCATTTAAAAACAACAAAAAAGGCTACATGACACTTAAAGGTTTAGTTCCACTTGACATTATTGAAGTAAAGTGAAAGCACTCAATGTATAATATCATTAAGATGTTTAATAGTCTGTTAACGGGAGACATAATAACATAACCCATGTATTAACACATATCACAGACATACAGCTATTGTCCTGTGCTACTCAGGCCGCACACATAATTCAGGAAGGAATGTAACAGCGAACAGGGCTGAGATATAAGCATGTTTTTACACAAACGATAATGGGCATTTTCAAGAACACCCACTACAAATGTTATAACATTAGTATTTCTCCAAAACTGGATCATTTCCTGCTAATAATTCAGTTTATTCCATTCGGACAGTAAATGTGTTAAAAGTCATTTGTGAATAGACAGCGCACTAAAAGTATGCATCCTCCTACAGCTGCTCGTCTGCCTTAATTAAAGCCCAGGAAGGGATATCAGATGTGGGCCTTATTCTATATATTCTGAAGCGGACGTTCTGGCTGTTTTCGCATGAAAATCACCATTGAAGTGAATGGGAATTTTCAGCCCAAAATGGTCAGAACGGTTGCTTCAGACTATGTACTGCAGAACGAAACCCATAAAGGTATATTGTGAGTAAAGAAACCCCTGCTCTGTAGGATCCTACTGTATGCGAAGTGCTGCTATCCAGATAATTTCCCCAAGATGGTCTGCAGCCCATTTGGGCAATGTGAAGAGGCTTAATGCTAAGATGACAAACTGGTTTCTCTTGTGATTTGTAGTTTGCCTTTGGGGTACCTGACTTGTCTCTGAAGGACATAGCCTGCAGCCAGAGCCTACTCGAGCGCTTCATCATTTTCAGCAGCCGCAGAGGCATGCATACCGTGCGCAACGCCATGTGCGGCCTGTCCCAGCACCGGCTACAAAGGATAGAAGATGTATTGTACGCAAGCGTTGATTTCTTCAAGCTCTTTGAAATTGTAAGTACTCAACTCCTCTCTATCTGGCATTGCCCGTTACAGGTACGACGCAGAGCAAGTATGCATCACTAATATGCTCATACAAGAGGCTAAGATTGGGATGGGTTAACGGTAGGGAATTGGAAGTTATTATGAAAGCACTTATTAAACATGATTGGTCTCCTTGTTGAAGAATGGATCACCTGAGATATTCAATATATACTGTACTCATTAAATTTGAAGGCAAAAATAATTGGTCTTGAGCAAACCAATAATCATATTTGCCTTTGCGAGAACCTGTCTCACGCACAGTTTTTTTTTATTTATTGATACATATGTTGAAAAAAAAAATGAACTTTTGAATTTCACAAATTACCCACGAAAACGTTGGTAGAAGATACATTGAATAATAAGAGGGATTGTTTGTGTAATGATAACAAATACCAGGATTATCCTGAGTGAGAAAGCAAGGACAAGTGAGTATTACAAGTGGATTAAAGATATGGATTAGGGAGAATTATTATAACCGCTGCGCAGTTTGTCACCAACACACTGCTCTCGCCACCTCTCACATCCCGAGCCCAACACTTCCAGTGAATATCTGGCAGAAAACCTCTGTGTGATATCTAAACGCTTGGTAATTAATGCACGAGCCTCGCTTTCTTCAAAAGATAAAGGATGTATTGCATATACTTTTCTTTTCCCTCTCTCTCGGCTGTTTTTATATGTTTGAGAAACTGTACTCTAAAACAGGGGGGCTCATCTCCTGTCCTCAAGCCTCCCCCCCCCCCCCCAACAGGTCAGGTTTTCAGGATATCCCAGCTTCAGCTCAGGTGGCTCAATCAGTCACTGCTTCAGCACAGGTGGCTCAATCAGTCCTGGCTTCGGCTGAGCCTCTGATTGAGCCAACTGTGCTAAATCTGGGATATTGTGAAAACCAGACCTGTTGGGGGGACGGGGGCTGGAGCTGAGCACCCCTGCTCTAAAGGTTTAAGTGATTTCAAGTATTTAAATAGGGTTTCCTCTTAATAGAAGTCCTTATTAGCTGTTGCTATGCTGATGCTTCTGATTTGGGGGCCTATGCAGAGAGCAGCGGTAGAAATAATTGGAGAGTTTTAGAAAAACTAGATTTAATGGAGAGTTTTATTCTCCATATGCAGAAATGGGCGAAATCCGCTATTTTTAGCATTACTGCATGTGGAGAATTGTAAATGAGGAAAATCGCGCATTTTTTTTTTGTTTCCCTATAGCCGGCGAGCTCCTGCTTCTTGCCAACTTTAGTTGACAGAGAAAATCGCGCCAAAAACAGCTGCTAGATGGCGAGCGCGCCTTTCTGAATTCAGATATTTTTCAGACTGGCGAGATGTAGTTTCTCGCCAGCCGCGCGGCGAGATTTTCAAATAGAAAAAAAAAATGGCGCTTTTTTCCTACCTCGCCATTTTCAGCTGTTTTTAGCGCGATTTTCTCCGGAAAATGGCGAGATTGTAAATAGCGCTGCTCTCTGCATGAGGCCCTTGGATTTCTATGTTACTTGTGGGCACTTTGAAAGGGCCTCAAAGATTGCATGCATGTTTTATAAAGAGTAATGCATATGTGTGCCTGCAATGAATACAGAAACACTTGTGTTCTGAACCCCTTCCTAGGGAGATCCCTACCAACCATTTTTCACCTGACCTCCCTCCCCCACCCCTGCACAGGAATGTGTCACTACCAGTCCCCCTGTGGCTGTTTAGGCACACCTAGCATTTTCCACTTTTGATTTTGGGCAGAGCCTGCCCGACTGTACAGTCGGCAGCTCCTTCTTTGCATGTTTCCGGCATCTTTAAGCTGACTGGCATGGCCATTCTACTGCTGCCGTGATGACAACCTATACCGAAATAACTTAAAAAGGTATACAGTAGACATTATACAGGAATGGGTTGGAGGGTTTGCTTCCTCTCACTATTGTCCTGGCTTACTGTCACGATCCCCTGCGTATCCCCGCCCACCTGGCTACATGCATGAGACCCCCCTATATTACCTGGTCTCCCGCACGTAGCCACCCCCCACCCTCCACCCCATTGTCTGCCTGAACCGTTGCCAATTACCCTTAAGGGGGGCCACCTGCTTCAATCCCCACTTCGGGCCGACCTACAGCCCTTATGGCAGCGACGGCCGTATTCTGGGGTCTCTACCTCTTCTTAAAGGATTAATGTGCTGATCCCTTGTTTCTCAGCCTACTTAAATAAAAGGAGATACACACGGTTTTATGTAGAAGTTAAAATGAGGTCACCGCTTTTTTAACATTAGTAAAGTTGTATTCATACAAGTTATATTAATAAAAACTGCCCTGCCAGCCAGTAAACGTGGATACCGAAACACCCATGTGTTCTGACTGCTATCTGGGGGATATCTTTACCAGCAATATTTCAGCTGACCTCCCTCCCCTCATCCATGTATTCTGCACAGTGCTATCTGGCGGGAGATCCTTACCAGCCATAGTTCAGCTGACTTCCCCCACGGGAATGCTTGCCTACCAGTCTTCTTGTGGATACCTAGGCCCAAATGCACCACTGGCACCCAGCGCGTTCCACTTTTGATTTTGGGCAGAGCAGGCTCAACTGCACAGTCCGCACCTCCAGCCTGTCAAATCTCTTATTGGAACAAACCACAGACCCGAGCGTGCAGTCGGCGCCTCCTTCTTTGCATTTTCCCAGGATTCTTAAGCTGGCTGGCGTGGCAGCTCCACCACCCGGAGAGCCCATAAAGTCCTTTTACTGGGGCCGAACACCCACCCAAGCTGTGACCCAAAGTTCTAAAAGGTTAACGCATATACTGCCTGTTGGATGTTACATATAAAACCATCAAGTGCCTTGTCCAAGACATGTACCCTGTGCCCTCTATGCCAATTGCCTCTCCATGTATCAATTTCTAGTTGCCTCAGCACTTTCCTGCTACAAGAGAGGATGAACTCTCTTCCTGGTTCTCTCCATACCTGACCAACTAACTGGAGCGCCCTTCCAGGACAGTCTTGGAATGATTTCAGACCAGATTATCACTGTGTCATTCAATAATAGCTTTGAGCCTGGCACAGTCTGCTTGATGTTGGAAAATGAGTTCAGATAATTTACTCCTACCCAGATCCTTCCTGCTCAAGTGTATTAGGATCATGTCTGGATTCCTCTTGTAGATCACCGCTGCCTTAGCCTGCATTGGTCACAGTGTCCCCAGCACATACCTCTCTGCCCCAGCCAGCGGCGGATTTCCAGATTCGCCACCCCATGGCACTTACCTGGTGCCACCTACTCCGTGCTGCCGCCCACCCTCTTCTTTGAAATCGCAGCGTCAAATGACACTGCGGACGTCACCAAAGCGACGTCACACGTCGTCTCATTGCCATGGCAACGTGATGGCATGACGCCGTATGATGTTGCAGCATCATTTCACGCTGCAGAAAGGAGGCGGCAGCAGCTAAGGGACTTCCCATCAGGCCCGATAGGCCTGAGATCGCAGCCTCTGTGTATGGGAGGGAGGGGGAGAGAATGAGAGAGAAAGGAAGGGAGAGTGACAGGGAGAGAGGGGGGAATGAGAGACAGGGAGAGAGGGGGGAATGAGAGACAGGGAGAGAGGGGAGGGGGAATGACAGAGAGGGAGGAAGGGGAGAGAATGACACAGAGAGGGAGAATGACAGAGGGATGGGGAGAATGAGAGAGAAGAGAATGACAGGGAGAGAGGGGGAATAAGAGTGACAGGGAGAGAGGTGGAATTAAATTAACGGAGAGGTGGGGGGAGTGTATATAAATGTTAAAAAAAATCAATTAGGTATAACATTATAATTTCTCTGTTAGATAGAAAAAGCACAAGCTGAAGGTTTGCCTATGGTGCCAAATACCCTTGCACCAGCCCTGGAGGCAGCAGATCAGCAACGGATGTGGGGTGGTACACCGTGGCTTGCTGGTCTTGTGAGTAGGGCAATAAGCAGGAGTGCGGCCTCCGTCTGTGATGCTTGTTTGTGATGGTGCTGCAGCCATCCTTCCTACCACTTCCAGATGTGTTGACACTGGTACGGGTTCCCGTGCACCATAAGCAGGTGACTGACGTCACCTGTTCTCATCTCCACATCCGCCGCAGTGTCCGGAACATCTTTATGAGGATCAGGCCGGATTGACGTTGGTGGAGCAGAACAAACAGCTGCAGTGGAGGATGTCTCGAAATCCATCTTGACGAGGGATGTTGAAGCGGTGCTTAGTGATCAGAGACGGGGCCAGCAAGGTCATTGCTTTTTCTGAAAATTGTTCTGACTAAGGCCGTGTTTATAGTCCCGGCGACGCGATGTTGCATCAAAACAAATGTATTACATCCGTCGCGTGCGCTTATAGTAGGAGCAACGACAGCGCGACAGAGCGACTGCTTGGTTGAGATCGCTGCAAGTCATTTCAATTTGATTTTTTCAGCGACTGCAGTGTGATGTCAGCGTCGCCATTGCGTCACCGGGACTATAAGCACGGCTTGAGGCCGTGTCCATAGTCCGTGCGACGGTGCGCGCGGCACAGACAAAAAGCCGTAACTCATTGAGGACAGCCATAGAGCGTGCGACCGCGCACAAGAGTGACGGCGTGGCTGATTTTTTACGAGACTAATTTTTTACATTTTGCCGCGCGACGGCCGGGTCACGTGCACGGTTCAGCCAATGAGGGCGAACCGCTCACATGATGACCCCGCCTCCGGCATGCATCCGCCACACCTCCCCGTCGGGCACATCATAGGAATCCGACAGGCCACGGATTGCTTCGCGTACAGGCATGTGACGCCATGCGCTCCGTCGCGCGCCTGTACTATATCCGAGGCCTTGCTGTCACTACCCCCGATCTTTATGGATTGATCCCCTGCTTATCTCTGCCTACTTTCCACCCCCTTCAGTGTCCACATAAGGGGGGTCGGGGGTTGATAGCCTTCCCCAATACATACTTCAGGCTGGTCTGCATCCCTAAGGCTACGGCCCCTGTCCTCCCTGCTGCAGACGCAACTGGCGGCGCGTGCAGAGACTACAGCCGCGATCGGCGGTCTGTAGGGAACATCTAGGGAGAGAGCAGGGCGGGGCCATGACGGGGCATATCTGCCATGCCATTGGCTGTGGCATGGGAAGACAAAATTCCAGCGTACGTGTCACAGCTCTGTGCACGCCCACACACACACAGCCACTGGGGCCCGCCCCATAGAGAGCAGTGTTGTGGTATGTAGCACGCACGCCGCCTTGGCTACCGGGGGGACTCAGCCTTCTGGTGGCAACGGCCCATGCAGGGCCTCTGCTTCTTTTTATCACAGATATGGCTTCCTTAACAAAACATGGTCTCACTAAGACAGGTCCTACTTGTTCATGTGATTAGAGAGAAAGCAAACCGCTTCCTCAGTTTTCATTCAAGTGTCTCTTACAACACTCCTGAAGGCAACAAGCAGACGCTCATTATGCAGCCAGGAAACATAGAATAGCTGGCCATATTTGAGATCTGTATAACACACCCTTAAGTGTAACGTGTTCTAGGCCTCTTAGATATGGAATCGTTCTAATCTTCTATTTACATTTGCAATGCATAAGACAAAACTGACAGTATTACTGTATATGATTAAATTGAGGCAATTGATGACATGAAAAATTAGACAACTGTAACTGTAAATTATCTAAATTTTCTGTGAACGTTTTGCAGGTGACATTACTGCCCTGGTCTCTTCCTTATCTTTTCCCTGGGTCAGACCAGTCAACTTGCACTGATGTTCTGTAAGTTTCACTGAATTTCAGCATCAATGTTTTTACACATTTCTCTTTTTTTTTTTTTGTAACTTAAATTTTATTCGTTTTCACAGTATTACAATACATGCGTACATACAATATTTGCAATGATTTTTGGCATTGAACACAGTGCAACTCCCATTTTTTGGTAAAAAAATTAAAATACACAATAACACTCCCTATGTGGGAGGGGGTTGGGGAGGGGGAGGGAGAGGGGGTGGGGTGGAACACCTCTTCTGCAAATTTCTGTCTCGTGGGTCACCATCTCATCTCACCTTGCTTATGACCGTCTGCATTTCTATCCGGGTCTCTTAACTTTACTACATTCTAACCTCAGCCCTTCTTTCCGCCTCCTACATCAAAGGAGAACGCACTTGCCACTATTAGAGCCAAATTGTGGACCTGTCCACCCCTGGGATATCTGTTTGATCCAGCCACTGTGTCCAGACTTTTAGGTAATTTTTGCCAGTGTGGTTTAGGAGGCTTGTCAATTTCTCCATCTGGCGTATGTGCCAAATTCGGTTCCAAATTTTGGGGATTACTGGAATTTCATTTTGTTTCCATAATGCTGCGATCTCGCACCTCGTGGCCAATGCGAAATGCGCAATCAGTTTCATGCCTGTTTTAGCTATCCCCGGGGTCTGCCTGCTCAGCAGGAATAACCACGGGTCTAGTGCAATTGTGAGGTTAAGGATCCAACGTAGCCAATCTCTAATTTGCTCCCACAAGGAAGTTACCCGGGGGGCAAAACCACAGCATATGTAACAGGTCGGCCGGATCTCCACATTGCTTGGGGCACAATGTTTTTACACATTTCAATGGAAACTCACTAAATAAAACATCTGTTGATTTCTATGCAGGTTTTAACCCACCTTCCCGGGAGAGCAAGATCTTTGCAACACTTTCCTGTTTGGGATCATTTCTTGCAAATGTTCCCTGCCTTTTGAGCTGCAAACTGTAACAATAGATAGTTACCTTAGTAATATAAGAATACATTGTAGGTGCTGAGTTACACTGACTGAAGCAGCCATTATGTTAGACACACAATAAGGATTTTAACAGATTTATAACAGGAGCCCCAAACAATTGCCAGCTTAGGTAACAATGTAGAATCATTGTCATATGATTTATATAAAAATAAGAGGGGAAAAAAGGGGGGGAAGTAGTATTGCTGCTTATTATTTTATTTATCTGTGTATATTTTGTTTCACATGAATAGGGTATATGTAGATCACGAATATGTTTAGTCTGCACCCAGAGATTAATTCCTCCCATTGCCTATACTATATGTGATGATTCTATGCACTCAATTACTTTAATCATCACATTTAATTTATTCACTGCACCTGGTGATGTCCCACGCCCGCCCTGTTTGATGGTATATAAACTGTCTTGTTTCACCATTGTGGTATCTTGTCCGCTTTTGGTCTGCAACATTGATCCGTCCACAATAAGGCATCTTATTTTGTATATTGAAAAGTTCTCAGCTGTTTGAAATGCATCTGATCACTTTATCATTCAGCTGGTGCAAACAGGTTCCATAAACCCCTCTCACCCCACCCTTCTAAATTCATTGTTGAAAGCAATGGGAAACAAATCTTATGTGTCAATCACCTACAGTAGTTTAAACCTATTAATCATTTGTGCTGTTGGCCCCTCTGGAAGCAAAGGGGTTAAACATATCGCTGCCATTAGTTCAATGTAGTCCTTTTTGGGGACTGCACCAGCAGTGCAGAGTTTTAGGGCCACAGGGCACATTGTTCAAACCATTCTTGTGTGCCGAATCGAAATATCCTTGCATTCCGGATAGAGAGCCATGAGAAGAAAAACAACACAGTGTTTACTGTATATCCTATCTTCTGATAGGAAAAAAAAAAAAGAAACACATTTTTCTTGGCATGGAGCAGAACAAATCGCACTGCTGCCCGCAGAGCGCAGAACAAGCAGTACCATTCTAGCACTGCATATCTGGTTTGCTCAGCTGTAGCTGGTAAAGTGAGCCTCTGTCTGGGGCTCTCCTGTTATTACAGCTGGGTGCTTCCTTGTGTTGATTCCAGACAAAATGCTGAGTGTGTTGGTATCTTTACTGTTAACGGTGGTAAAATAATATACTGTAGATATTTTCCAATAAATGGACTTAACACCTTCCTCTCCATTGTTTTTATTATTATCTCATGATGAAACTGTACTCAGCTGAGCAATACCCCTATTGTAAGTGAAGCTGAATTGCTGCTGAATAAGCCGGCGCTGCATGTTCTGTTTTATAGAAAGTGAGCAATAGTTCTGTGCAGAACTAACTGTCAGTAGGTAAAATTGTCCAAAAACAATATTGTCCGATGTAGTGTAATGTTGTGGTGGAAACTCATACAAACATTGCAACATCAAGATGACTTTGCAGTGTAATAGCTGCATACGATGCATGCTATTCAGGCATCATCACATTTCATCTAAAGGCACAAAAACATCAGCAACTACACACAGGAATACGAGGTGTTAACTAATCTTGTCTCGTTGTGTTGATTGCTTCCTGGGTGCCACCAACAGGTCAACTTTTCAGGATATCCCTGCTTCAGCCACTCATTGAGCCACCTATGCTAAAGCAGGGATATCCTGAAAACCTGACCTGTTGGTGGACCCTGAACAAGGCTGGCTTGTCCAGTAGGCGAACCTAGGCTGTCGCCTTGGGCGCGAAGGCCCTAGTGGCGCATTAATAATAATATTATTAGGGAGCGGCAGTAGAAGACGATGTCAGCGGAGGGAAGACGTTGAGACAGCGGGCGGCGGTCAGCTTCCGGTGTTACAGCGCGTACCTCCCCTTCCGTCTCCTGTGCTCCTGCTCCGATCGGATGTCTTCGCCTGCCACAGCCACGCTACCGCCACCCGCTGCCTCAACGTCTTCCCTCCACCGACATCGTCTTTTACTGCCGCTCCACTCCCTGCCGCGCGCCGCTCCCGCTGTGCCGCCGCCAAGCCGGGTAAGTGAGAGGGGGGTTGCAAATGTGATATAATACTTTCCGTATGTTCCGACATTATTGGTTATCCGATATTATTGGTTATCCGACACGGTATTGGTCCCTTTAGGTCGGATAACCAGGACTCTACTGTATTATTTTTTATTGACCTATTTTTTTTTTAAATTGTTTTTCTTTTTTTTGTCCGGTATTTTGGCGCCCTTATATTTAAATTTTGTGCTGGGGTGCGGATCAGATATCTATGCCACTGTTTATTGTATTATTTTATTTATCTTATTATTGTTTTATACAACTGGGGCGCACATTTTACATTTCGCGTGGGCGCATGAAACCCTCGCGCCGGCCCTGCCCCTAAGGACTGGAGTTTCCCACCCCTGGTATAGATGAAGGCAGCCACGAGAACAAACAGTTATTTAACCCATTGCTGGCACAGGAGCTTCCCTTGTAGGGGAAATGTTGACCTATTCAGTGTGGAAGAAACTTGCTTCCTTTGCATGCAACATAACTCCCACCTGACCCCTGTACCATAGATTTTTGCCCCTTCCTTTCGCAGCTGCCCACAAACACCGTAACTAGGTTCCAAAGGGTCACACCTTTTATTGACCACAACATCCATACAACACAATATTCCCTGGATCTGGTAAGTACACTGCCCCACCAACACTGAGAACCCTTCAAACCGTTAGCCCATGCACATGAGCCAGTGAACTCTCTCGGTCTCTACTGGACCAAAGTGTACCAATGGCAATGACATGTTTAAGGGATTACATCTGGGTGATTGATGCCTTTTTACCAAAATGTGACATCTGTGGGTAGTTTTAAGTATTTTTTGAAGTTGCCTTGTAAACCTGGTGAGCTGAGGCTTGGGAGGGGTTGGGTTTCCTCTGCCATTTTTGTGTCTGTTACTGTTTGTTTTACAGGAGTTGCCCAAGCAAACCCCTCTTCTCCTCCCCTTATCAGTTTTGGTTCTCTGATAAGGACAGGGAGGGATAACAGTAAATTAAACATTTGATTGACAAACTTCCCCATTCAGACGGAAATGCAGAAATAAATTTTTTACTGATTTCCAATGAAGCAAAAAGCAGCTAGATATTTGCCTTGCGCATGGTTAGATTTGTCTAGGGAAGCCAATTGGATTGTTGAATTCCTTACAAAGGTTGCTTTTGGGTGGATTACATAGGTTTGCACCTTAAATACATTAAAACCAGATTGTGTATATCTTACATTTATGACAAATATAGGTGTTTTTAAATCATTTTCAGAGGTATATCTTCACTGTTTTTAAACACTGGAATCTGAAGCTTCAGATGTGCATAAATACAATTTTGTTCCGCTTACCGCTGTCCCTTGTCCAATCCTATTCCCTAATCGGTAATCAGCCTAGGCGGATGCATGAGTAAATCTAATGACTTTATTACTGGGGTGCAGAAAACAAAAATTGAGAGTAACCAACAACCCATCTACGAGCAGATGTATCGAACACCGGGAACTGGTTAGCGCACCCGATCCATTCATTGCCATAGGAGTTAATGCTGCATTGGGTGCGCTAACCCATACCAGCGCCTGATGAATCTGCCCCTGAGAGTCCTCATTGTAAATTAAATCTGCTGAAATCAAAAACTACACAGAAGGGGCAGTTTCCTCTACTATTTTTTGCCCCCCCCCCCCTTTATTTCTCTGACTTGGATAGGAATCAGGGGGTCTCCAAGGCTGAACCGTGTTAATATCAGCTCCCTTTGGTTCCCAAAGTGCTTACCGAGGAAGGTGCCGCCGGTACATAATGACTGAGCCACCTGTGCTGAAACGGATATCCCTAATACCTGGCCTGTTCATGGACCTTGAGGACTGGAGTTGGGCACCCGTGGTTTAGTACAAATGGCACTAATCTCCTAGTTTTCCTATGACACCCATTACTTCATGTTGTTCTAACACAGACATGCACCTTTAAGAGGTAGGAAAGGCTGCTATTGCAAGTGGCTTTCCCCTTCACTATCTCCAGTTACGTGATCAAGCAAACGATTTGGCAGCCAGGCTCTTCCCTGTGAGGTATTTCTTAACCTGTTTGAGTATTAAGGAAAGCAGTTCACTCACGTTGTTATTTACATTGAACATTTCTCCGGATTGCAAAACCTTTATAAAGAGCCAACTAAAGAGGCTTCATTGTTTCCTGGTCTAAACACACAGATTATAACTTTTCTGGGGCAAACATTTACTGACCTCATCAACCAGAAAAAGATTGCGAAGGCATTCCTCACGTATCAAGATAAAAGGAAATCGCATACCAATACAGCTAGCCGAAAATGATAAACAGTTCAGCTATGAGCACATAAGCACTGGGGTTAGGGTGTTAATCTGGTAAACTTTGTAATAACGTACAAAAGGTGATCAAATGGATTTAACACAACTCCTCCCATTACTATTATTCTTACCCAAATTATATGCCAATTAGTGTCAGAAGTGGGATAATGACCCAGTCCTCGTCTTGTATTTTGACTTTTTTCACTCTGTTATTAGCAACCTTGTTGTGATAAAGTCCTAAAGAAAGGCTGGACTTGGATAATATATGACTGTTACCATGCAGTTAGTTGGCTGTTATGTTTAAAACCCTGTAGGGCTGGAAAACCCCATATTGTATTGTGCCTTCCTTCTTATCAATGATCTTATTTGTGATCTATGGTCTTCCCTAGACCTGAGGAAGAGAGGAACACTCTCGAAAGCTGGTCTTATAATATCTATTGTTAGTCTGGTTCTATACTGCGTGCGCGCGCACAGCAGTTATAGATGGCTGAGGTCAGCCAGCCCTTCTATACAAGGGCCGCGCGCGCACGGCAGGGAGCCGACAGACAGCAGCGAAGATGGTGGGAAGGATGATTTCGCGCCGCTACCGGCGCTCAAATGTATGTATGTGTGTGTATGTGTGGATGTGTGTTTGTATGGATGGATGCGTGTGTGTGTGTCAATGAGTGCACAAATAATAAAAAAATATATTTATTAAACTTTTTTGTTTTCTTTAAAAAAAAATCTTATTTAGGACTTTCTTCACTCGCACAACCCATGCACACACATATATACACACACATACACAGAACCTGTAGCTCCCGGCTCTATAACAGGGAAAAGCATGCGGCATGTGCACGCAGGTACGCACGGCCGCATACAGTATAGAACGGGCATTAGTCCAAATAAAAGAGTTTATCACCTAACACTGAAGTCCTCATTTACTCTGCACTATCGCAACTGGACTAACATGGCTATTTCTACTTCATTCTTATCAATCGGAATTCTTGGCAAGTGGGAAAATTAGAGCAACCGATTCATCGGCCCACCTTTACTAAGCAATGCTATTCAAGGTAATGGGCATTAGGGTGTCTTCTGGTACTGGAAAATGTCTTATGGTATAACACTGCTTAGTAAACATGGCCCTTTATATCTAGATAATGTTGTACATACATGAATATATTTCATGTTGGTCCACGGGACATCAAACAAGATCGCCTTGCAAAGCTGAGAAGTTATGCTCCATTTGCTATTGTTTCCCGTTTCTTTAACATTGGTTTTCTGGAATTTCTTTGCAGCTCCCCACTGTGCTAGACAGCAGCTCACATGGAATAGATCTCAGATTTTGGGGGAAAGTTGTATCTAACCTGTCCGAATCTCTGCGAGAAGTAAGTAGCGTCGGCGTCCCGCCTCGCTCATTTGGAGCGGCACTCGCTTATCAGAAACCTCACTCATCCCCAAGTGCTAATGACGTCCAAGTTTTATTTCTTGGTGTCACAAGACATGTTCATTTTTACTATCCGCAATCCTCAGAGTTCATATTTTAGCTTGTTGGATGTTCACATTTATGTAGAATTATAGTAACTGCCAAATGCTTTCTTAGAAAAGAAAGGAACCACTTGGCACATTTGAAACTGAAGCATAAAATGCAAGATAAGATTAAACCTTTCAAATAATTATATTCCCCATGTCATGCAATATAAACTGAATGGATTACAACACAGAAGTGATTGTTCCGTTCCATGTGTGACAACCATAACGTTACAATCTGTCCGGTTTAGATGTAATAATGGCAGGTTTTCCAATAGGAGTCCAAGCCAAGTATCAGCTGTGCCTGAATATATCTTCCCTTATCCTCTTTTGCAAACACTTTACCACTGCAACCCTCAGGCACACGGAAATAATATGACTTTCCTGGTGTTGCTTACAAAGCCTGGAGACACATAGCTACGATTCTTCAATATCACCCAAACAGGTCTAGTTACTGCTTTTGTAAAGGTGAGATTTTAAAGGAGCTCTCCTGGCAACAGATGTTTTTTTTTTAAATAGGTTTGAAGCAGGGGTTTTTCGGAGCTGAACTGCATAGATTTCAGCTCCAGGGACCCCCTGCTTCCCGAGATAATTACATATTAGCTTATACTGTATGGGCTCCATGTAACAATGGTTTGCATGTCATTTCCCAGAATCCCTTGCTGCAGTGGAAGCACTGTATGCCGGGTGATAATGGTGAAAGGCAGGGTTGCAGACCTGCCTACGACGTGAATGGGCTCACAAATTATCTTTTTATATGAGATATATATATATCTATATATATCTACTGTAAATATTCCTGTATATTCATTTGCATGTCTTAGACAGGTCTGCAACCCTGTCTTTCACCATTATCACCCAGCAAACAGCACTTCCACTGCAGCAAGGGATTCTGGGAAATGACATGCAAATGAGCACACAGTGCCACTTTTTATCTCATGCTCACATTACATGAGCAACCCTTAGTCAATGCATGCTGCTTTAAACACAGCTTTTAAGCAAGGACTTGGTTAAGCAGCATGCATTGACTAAGGGTTGCTCATGTAATGTGAGCATGAGATAAAAAGTGGCACTGTGTGCTCATTTGCATGTCATTTCCCAGAATCCCTTGCTGCAGTGGAAGTGCTGTTTGCTGGGTGATAATGGTGAAAGACAGGGTTGCAGACCTGTCTAAGACATGCAAATGAATATACAGGAATATTTACAGTTGCTTTATGCTTTACTGTGGAGGGTTTTAGTCACTTTTTTTACCCACCATAACCTATATATATCTATATCTATATATATATATATAGATATAGATATGTATAAAAAAAAAAAAAAAAGTTGTGCTGCTTTAAAGCCACAATGAACTGAAGCTGTTCTTCCATATTTATTGAAACAAAAATATATTATGTGTGTGTGTGTATGCGTACACAAGAGCAGGCTAATGTGGTCACCAGTAAGCAATTTTTCCCTGTGAGCCAACTGAAAGACACAGTTATTTGGACGCTCCCATGTGTTCCGAGCACGGTACCTGGTGCATGTAGTAACACTGGCACTTTCCCTGTGCCATTAGCCATTGTCTGGACAGCCAATAAGTTGTTAGTGGCCATGTTTACCTCTCCTAAGTGATCTCCCGCACGGGTATATGATCTGTGTGGTTGTGTATCAGGAGACCTCCCGCGTCCAAATACAGGTTTTTTTTTGGTTTTTTTTTAAATCGCTGCATTAACGAAAAGTCACGGGGCGCACATCAGGATTTTAAACTCCCCGCGCTTATTTAAAAACCCGGACCAGACAGACCTGAATTGCAAAATTCTGCCGAAAGCCACAACATGTGGCGGTAATCTGCCTAAAATAGACTTTCACGCATTCCTCCGCAACACGAATTCTCGAGAAAAACATGCAAATAAGGGGGGGAAAGGGCACAAATGTTTGCAAAGCGGTTTTGAAACCGCACATCTCTGCTGCTCAACACAACTCTTTCAAAACAGATATTTCATGTTTGGAATTTAAATACCAAGACACACTGATCTTACGAGTTTGTTAAAGAAGAAAATCAAACCGACTGGCCCATATTTACTAAGCAGTGCTATTCCATAAGACACCTCCCAGCGCCAGAAGATCTGCTTTTTAGCTTTGTATTCCGAGCTTTCGTTAATGCAGAGGTTGCAAAGTATTTTGTTTATCTGTTGTTTTTCAGTTCAGCTCATATTTAGCATTGAATAATGTGAATGTCTGGTTTTGCTGCAGCTATCCCAGAAACCGAGTATCAAGGACCTCCTATGGGTGCTGCAACCTATCGTGCAGGACGGTGGCCCATCTACATTCACCCAGCTAATGAAGTCTCTATCTGACCTCTTCTGCGGTTACCCTGAGGGGGGAGGGGCCAGGGTGTTCTCCTTCAACTGGTACGAAGATAATAACTACAAGGCCTTCCTGGGAGTCAACTCCACCAAGAAAGAATCCTATTACTTATATGACAAGACAACCAGTAGGTGCACACTATACTGTAACGGAACAATTATTCGTTTTAGTTTTGCGAACAGTTAACTGCAAAAAAATAAAAGCGCGTTGTAGCAGCTGGAGCGCCAAGTTACGGATGTTTAGGGTTGCTAGACACACGGCCACCGACAGATTTCATGGGGCCCAGGACTAGAGTATAGACCGGGCCCCCCCCCCCACATGTCGGTGGCCTTGCGAGCCCCCCGCCGTTCACACCCTCGTGAGCCACCGCCTCTATTTTCCCCTCTCCACATGTATTTCTCTCACTCTCCCCCATCCCACACCTCCTTCTTCCACCCCCTCTCTCTGCTATCACTTAATGACCCCCCTTTCATTCAATCCCTATTATTCAAATAATAAAGTTAGGACACTGCCTGGTCACCCCCTTATTACCATCACACCCACCCCTATAGGCGTTACCTTTTCTCCCGTCGCTTCTTGTTTGTTCAGCGCGCGTCTTTCCCCGCCCGGCCAAGAGCAGAGATGATAAAAAAACAAAGAATATAGCGGTCAAGCGGGAGACACCGTTCAGCTGGAAGTGTTTGCAAATCATTCATCCCTCGTTATGACGTCGCACTTTCATACTGTACTTGATTTCGGTGTCCTGTAGTATAATAACTTAAATGTGGGCAACCCTCCGAATGTTACTTTTGCAGCTGTAATGTTTGAAATGTAGTATCCCCGTCCCCAGGATTTGCAAGCCTTAAAACATGTATATTCAGGGCTAGATTCACTATAGCTGCAGTAATATATGGCATAATTAAAAAATGGGATCCCGTTATATTATGTGGAATTACTGCTGTATTTACTAGGAATTCTTTTTTCATAAATGGATTGCAATATACTGCTTATTTGCATACGTGAACAATGCTTTAACTCTGCAGTACATAACCTTAGTGATACGAATAAGTGATAACTTATTCAAATTTGCATTCATCAGCGCTAGCGATGTAATTATGATTTGGGGGGGACAGATATCACTTTTCTATCTTAGGGTTGTATTATAGGGCAGGGGTGTGCAAACTTTTCCCCCTGCACCCCCCTAAATGCTGTCCCCCCCTGATCGTACCCCCCCTCTTACCTTGGCTCCGGCGTCCATGGTAACGTGATGTCCGTGACCCCACGGCGTCATTTGACGCTGCGTCGCTGGAAGCCAAGGTAAGTGAGTTACAGAAGCCTCACGCGGTCCCCTGGCATTTAATTTAAATAGAAAGTGAATCCCTGCGCTTCTCCCATTGGGATAGCAATATTTATTTCTCCATTTATTGCTATCCCAATGAGAGAAGCGCAGGGATTCACTTTCTGTTTTTTCACATACAGTATATATGGCCAGTCCTTTCCCGAGCAGCATGCTCCTTACAGGGAGAAGCGCGGTCAATATATATTTGTTTTACGTTTAATTTAAATGTCTTGGGGAAGAGTGCGGGACCTCTGTAACCGCCGCCCCCCCCCCCCCCAATTCGTCCACCCCTGTTATAGGGTATCTTACAAAACCCTATAGCAGAAACATATATAACCCCCTTGATGTCTGAGGCTATCGATCCGTTACAAAGTAATGCCTTCAGGCACCAAAGAGGTTAATATACCCTACAAATTAAACAGAAAAAACATCACAGCCATATGTGCAGACATTAAGCCTTTAGTAGCCCAAGTCACAAGCAAGTCATGGGTTGACCACTAAGGGGTTAATATATGAATATGTTCTACATTGTTAATATTATGTATTTCTAGTTTTATCTTCCCCATGTATATGGTGGCCATTTAATACATAGACAAGATAGGCCTTGTGCCAGCCAGGGGCTAGGTGATAGAAATTGTCAATATGTTTTGGAGGTTGCCCAATATGATCAGGTATCAGACTTTAGTGCATAGCTTGTGAACAAGTCATTTGGAGTAAACTGCTCATTTGCATACGCTGACATATCGCTGCGGTAAGAAGGCCCTGATCATTGCTTTAATGCTGGTGATATGGCTGTAGGGAAACAACAATAATGCCATTTCGTACTTTTATCAACCTTCAGTGAAAATAGCCCTTACACTGGGGGTGAGAGTAGTTCTGCTCTGGCAGCGAAGGAGTTAAAAACCAGGGAAGGCCAATTGCCCAAAACTCTTTTCTTATACATGAGTTTCGGAAGTGTCTGGGGACAGTTGGGGAGCGCTGGGTATCCCCTCTGTGTCTGATCCCAATTATTTATGCAGCGTGAAGGTTATATTGATTTACTCCCAGTAGTTAGTACAGTCACACTTGGCATTTCCTCTCTTTCACCTTCCAGCCCCGTTCTGCAATGCATTGATCCAGGGCATGGAGTCCAACCCTGCAACTAAAATAGCCTGGAGTGCAATGAAACCCCTGCTGATGGGCAAAGTCCTCTACTCTCCGGATTCCCCTGCAGTGAGAGACATCCTGAAGAATGTAAGACGGCCATGTAAATGTAACACGTTGCAAACCACGGGACGCATGATATGAAGAACGGAGTTTTCCATCTCACGTGACAGCCATGAATATTCTCCTCCAAACATCTACTTTAGAATCTGTGGCAGGGTTGCCAGGTGTCCAGTATTGAACCGGACTGTCCTGTATTTGGACATTCTATCCAGTAAAAAATTAGAGCTAATACTGGACTTGTATGTGTCCGGCATTACCTCTCTGGACATAGTGACCTGACCGGCTTGGGAGCAGCGGGATTTCCCCGAGCAGGGAGAGAGCAGGGCTGCTGCTAGAGGGTTGGGCAGCTTCCTCCATCCTGATTGGCTAAAGTGGAGAGAGGTGAGAGGGGTATGTGTGAGCATGTCACACCTTTTGCCATTGTGTGTAGTATTTTTGCAGAAGACACCTGGTAACCCTAGTTATTAGTTATTGTCTAAACACTGTTACAACACCGGTGTTATGCGTCTGCTTTCAGGAGCAATTCATGCCGTTTTTATTTTTAACAAAGCGTTGAAGCAGGATGTCTCCAGATCTGAACCCCGTTAATTTCAGCTCCGGGGACCCCCTGCTTTCAGAGATTCTTACCTCCAAAGGGGGTGCCGGGGTGTTGGTTAATTCTTACCTCTCTGTGTTTCAGGCAAACTCAACCTTTGAGGAGCTGGAGCGTCTCAGGCAAATGGGTAGAGCGTGGGAAGAGGTGGCACCTCAGCTGTGGCAATTCTTTCAAAACAGCGCCCAAATGAATGTGATCCGGGTATGTGTAATGCCAGCTTTAAACGGACATTATGGGCCATATTTACTAATCAGTGCTCTGTCATAAGTCACCTTCCAGTGCCGGATGCACCTCAGAGCGCCTTCATTTTATGGGGCCTTGAGCCGGTCTTCCCACAATGAAAGGAGTTTTATTGAATAGTACCGTTTAGTAAATATGGGCCTATGTTTTTGTGGAATAAAAATAGACATGAAAAAAGTTATGGTGGGTAAAAAAAAAGCGACCAAAACCCTCCACCGTGCAGTGTACAGCAAATAAAAATACCACTTGTGGTTACTTCGCATGTATCAGACCGGTCTGCAATGCACTTACAGTGCTGGCTATACACTTCTTTATCCCAGGCTGTAAAAACTGTAAAACAGACAGGCATAAGCTTATAATGATCCATGTTAAAATGGGTAAGACGTAAAGAGTGACACACTGCGAGTGCTCATTTGCTTGTCATTACCCAGAATCCCTGGCTGCAGTGAAAGCATTGTCTGCTAAGAAATAATGGGGAGAGACATTGCAGACCGGTATGTGTATTTTTATTTGGAATGTGGTACCTTACTGATGATGAGTATCTTTTGTACCCTATGGTAAATACAAATGACCTTGAATAGTGCATCTTTGTCTCACAGAGACAGGTATCCCAAGACTGTTCCAGTCTCTCAAATATCATGTGAACCTGCTAAGTTTGTTACCAGCCAGAAATATGAGTTTCTTTCGCATATTTTTTATTAGTATATAATAAAAGGTTAATATATACAGTATACATCCGAATAAGTTGACCAACTCTCCACCATACATCTTATCACATTTGGCACACGTCAATCAAAGACGCTGTCCAGTTTTGTGCATGTTGACATAAATTGGATGTGTCAGAATTAACCGGTAAACCGTTCAGTATCTCAAGTCTGTGAAAATATATATTTTAGTTTTTTGCCGAGTGAGAGGGTGTGTCACTTGCCAAACAATTCGCTGTGTAGAAATATACGAGTTTCTAACCAAGTATTGGGGCAAGCTGATGATCATGACAATGTTACATAATCTTGTGTTTGAAGACATTTCATTCATTAAATGCTTTTACGTACAATAGGTATAGTGAAAAGAAAGTTATTGCAAATAATATGGAACCTATCAATTGTCTTTAGGACACCATCAAAAACCCCACAGTGAAGGATTTCCTTAATAGACAACTTGACGATGACCGTTTAACTGCTGACGACGTGATCAACTTTCTTTACAATGGTATTCCAGATGCACGACCAGAAGGACAAGCGAACTTTGACTGGAGAAATATCTTTAACTTCACTGATCAAGTTGTGCGGCTGTTTAACCAATATATGGAGGTGAGGAACTACTGGCATTTTATGTATATAACAGGCTATGATTACTGTACTATACAAATGGGTGTGTCAAAGTCCCGAAACAAGAGTCTTACTAGGTATAAAAGAAAGACCAAATCTCCTGTAACACCACCTATACATATAAGGATGTGCAAGGTGTATATGAACGACCTAAACTGCCCTACCAATCACAGAGTGCCAAGTGCAGTAATAAACAATATCCCTGGCTAATGCCTGAGAACAGAAGAGAGGAGTGAGACGATAGGACCCTGAGGAGTTGTGACGTTACGGGAACAGGAGTGTGGAGATACATAGGCAGGGAAGGGTAAGTTGCAGTTAGGACCCACGATGAGAGAGGACTTGTTCCCAGGAGCTCGGCAGAGAAGGCAGTGTGGTTGTAGAGCCTCAAGACCCAGCAGGACAGCATTTACAGGAGATGACATAGCCATATTTCGTATGTGTCCAGCTAACAACACCCCTCTACATACCAGGCCTGAAACTATTGAAACTATCGCTGTATTACAGGAGCTCCAACATTGTGCCAGTCCCAACAGTGGCCCATTAGTTAATAACCCGGTCACCCACTTACCATGTTATTCTAGGGTTAGTCCAAACATAGGACATTTAGCTATCATATTAATCCCTATCGGGATAGAGCTTTGTATTCGACCAACCATTTAATAACATTTCATTTTCTATGTGATGCTCGTTCGTTTATGTTTGTCCTCCCAATATTTTACCTACCTTTTGGGCTATTAAAGGTTATGTTTTAATCTATTCACTCTACCCTATTCATTTGATGAGTGCTAGTCTATAAGGGCTTATTTTCTCTAGCTTAGGCAAGTTCTGTTCTAACCCATATACCTTGCTCCTAGCACCGCCAATTTTATAAGGCAAGAGCTCCCTTCTCCCTCTCTCCCCCTCCCACTTATATAAGCCAGAGGAGTATAAGCTGGGGCCCAATAGGAAGGGACATCCTCTGCCATCCCAGCTGCCATCCCAGCACTGAAGCAATACCAAAAGGATGGCCAGAGAAGTTATAGAACCCAAGGTCACATTTACCAAAGATATAAAGGGGCAGCTCATGCAGAGACCCAGAAGATACCTGGAAAGTATTTACAATGAGGAATAAGTTATCTGGTATGTTCAAACAACTACTTCAAATCTTATAAGGCTGTGCCTCTCCAGGACTGCAGCCATGCATCTGAGGATGTTGTGTATCTAAGAACCTGCTAATAAATTAATAAATTCAATCTTGTTCATAACTACAAAGTTCATGTCGCCCATCCTTTCTCCATCACCACCCAGCTGCACGGACCCAGCACCCTGATAAAGTAATACCCTGAGGAAGCCAAATATATAGACTATCCCATGTAAACTCCCTAGGAGGTGAGCAGGGAGGGTTACATATATTACCGTATATACATGCATTTTTATTTTTAGTTTTTTAGCGCTATTCACACCATCCTTTTTTTTTTTTATATATTACCATAATGTAAAAATGTATAAACCTAGAGTGCTACAGCATCCCCCACACCCCTAGTTCCAGGGGTTCCCCACACCCTTAGTTCAAGCCCCCATGTTAACACGACTTCACGTATGGTCCCTGTGCAATTTTCTTTTTTACCAAACATTGTTTGCCCACTGTTTTCCACTGGTACGTATAAATAAATAAAGGGTAATTGTACTTCTAATAAAAGCAGGAAGATACTTAAACTTAGTCAGGCTATACCCTGGTTACTCAGTGTGTAAGCAATTCATAAAGTCTTGGAGCTCTTCCCCATGTCCTTCTCCTCCAACTTTTATCAATGGGGGGATCTCGAATTGTCTCCTGTCTTCATGGCACCATGGAATAGTACCAAAGGAAGGATGGTAATTGGAAATGGGGGGAAATGAGCTTACTGCAGAGACAAAGTGTAACTGTTGCCTGTAAACATGCTGAAGAACAGAGGCCCTTATGCGCTTCACACAGCGAGGAGAATCCATTGCAGGATTCAAGAGACTGCCATAGAATTCGTGCTAATCTTTACACAACACAATGTAGCAGTTATCATTACGTTTGTCACAATGCAGAAAAGCCTCTGCATGGTTGCATTAGTCCTCTTTTGCTTCTGTTTTGCAGCGCACGCACAGATATGTGGCTATTTAAATCGGCTTAGTTTTACTGTGGCAGGTGATGAATGATGAAGTCAATTGGAATGCCTAATTCAGACTAGTTAACTTGTGGTGGTCTTTTTTTTTGCCTCTAGATGCAGATCATCTTAAAAACCAACTGAAATAACTATTTAAAAATATATATATACTGTATATATAGATACCTATATAGATATATATATATATCTATATAGCAACTGTAAATATTACTGTATGTTCATTTGCATGTCTTAGACAGGTCTGCAACCCTGTCTTTCACCATTATCGCCCAGCACACAGCGCTTCCACTGCGGCAAGGGATTCTGGGAAATGTCTCAAGCTCGTATTACACAAGCAAATCCTTAAGCCAATGCATACTGCTTTAAACACAGCTTTTAGACAGAGGCTGGGATGAGATGCAAAGCCCGTAAACCCACTCACAGACATGTTTCAACCTTGATGGGTATCATCAGTGTGAGGTTGATTGCTGGCTATGCTGGTTTGAGGCTAAGATATGCTTGTGTAATACGAGCTTGAGACAAAAGGTGGCACTGTGTGCTCATTTGCATGTCATTTCCCAGAATCCCTTGCTGCAGTGGAAGCGCTGTGTGCTGGGCGATAATGGTGAAAGACAGGGTTGCAGACCTGTCTAAGACATGCAAATGAACATACAGTAATATTTACAGTTGCTATATGCTTTACTGTGGAGGGTTTTTGTCACTTTTTTTTACCCACCATAACCTTAATAATTGTGGTGTATATCTATATAGATATATATAAAAAAAAAAAAATTTAAAGTTGCTTTGGAAATATATGTGAACAATGTGAATGTATATTTGGGAGTTGTTTTCATCCCATTACCTCCTCGTGTTCGCCTTGCTGCATGCCGAGTACACTTGCCCTCTACTAGTACGTTTCCTGACATGATGGAGTGATGCTTACACCTGACGGCATTATTGTTGGGATGGAGGAAATAAAATTAATGAAAACGATCGCAAAATTATTTAAAAATACATATTCTCACTGCCTAAATCGGCAACATGTAACCCATACAACCCCTGCATTTAAAATAGTTGACTTTGGTCCTGAGGGGGCTGCGCCTTTAACAACGTCGATCTATTGGAGACTAATATATTTTGAATTTAATATTATTGTTTGATGTGTTTTGCACATAAAAGTCCCTAACTTTTTCATACAATATCCAACAACATTAGAGTATAATATTTGTTATTAGTTGTTGAGAAACATAATACCGCAGATTAAAATAATCAAATCTAAATCTTCTATTTCATCAGTTGTGGTAATAATATAACCTCTAAGATGTTCCAAAAAAGTTATAAAGCAACAATGTTCAATTCAGTCAATGGGATATTTGGACAATGGAGTCTTTACTTGCGAAGAGATGTCTGCCAAGAGAATAACAACTGGTGTATGGGGACTTTGATGTGGGGTAATTGTTGTTTTTTTGACCTGCAATTGGTATCAGAAGAGAAGATCAAATAAGTTAACGTCTTGGCATTATGTGAAGTGTGGTAATAGTCTGTCTTTCTTCCTATTACGTTTACAGGTCAAATAAGCCTACTCCCAGATAAGATGTAAACTCAGTGACTGTTGATTTGGTGTTAAAATCACAAGATAAAAACAAGTGATTTACTTTCCCATAAAGCCACTCTCTAACTTCCCTGTTCTGGTCTGGTAAATTGAACCATAACCTGGTGTCCTAAAGATTGCCTTTGAACAATGGATGCCTTGGCATTGGCTGCCTCTATTTTTTAAGGGCTTGATTGTAAACTCCTCCTAGCATAACCAACACCATCTCTGTTTCATCAATATTTGATAACATCCATGTATGTGAAGTTAAGTCTAAGTAAAGTTATTTTATGTCCCTGCCTTTCTCTCCTATGGTATTAATGCATTCAGGAAGGTTTTCTTTAAGCATTATAGATTGTATTGTGACTAAACAGAAATGTTGATGCAAAGTTTGTGTAATATGTAGTCCTAACATTAGGAATTCAAATACTTTGCTTCATTGATAGTTTTTAGCTAAATCCACAGAAATGTTGTAGCCATTATCTCAGATAAATTCAAAATATTGAATTGACTATTCTGGTACAATTGTAGTTGTGTTCTGACTTTTGTTCACACTACACTGTATACCTTGCTTATTTAATATTGTAATGTATCCCTTCTTGCTATCTGCAGTGTTTGACCTTGGATAAATTTGAAGGTCATGATGATGAATCCCATTTAACCCATCATGCTCTTTATCTGCTGGAAGAAAATAAATTCTGGGCTGGCCTTGTGTTCCTGGACATGTTCCCCTGGACCAACAAGATACCATCTCATGTGAAATATAAGATCCGCATGGACATAGATGCAGTGGAGAAAACAAATAAAATCAAAGACAGGTAACCATATTAATTTTCTTCATGAGCCCTCCATCATGTTTTGCACGGCCAAAACCTCAGCATATATTTGGAAAACACAGGACACCAGTGCTCATACGCCACATTTCTTCAGATCAACTGTTTTAATTGTTTTTGCTTTCCAATTAAAACGTAACATCTCATCCTTAATTTTCCAACTTTTCTTTTTTTAAGGTTTATATGTAGACATTTTTTTTTAGATTTTTTTTTTTTCTTCTCTAAAAATTTGCAACACGTTTTATTTAAGGGTGGTGACACCCGGGTTGAGAATGACTGAACGTGGATTACTAGGGATTTTAATGGTGTGATTTCAGCACATGTCAACTGGTAAATCCATTCAATGTAGAGGAAATGTATGTAAATCTTGCCAATAATGGGTCACACCAAGCCCAGTATTCTGTCTCCAACCGTGGCAAATACGGGAATCTGCTGATAGAACAGAGCATCAGCCACATTCTGACTCCAATTTTGGGAGGTATTTTGAGGCATAGTGGATTATTCATCAAACTGTGATAGTGCTGAACATTACGATCACACTTTCATAGAACTTAGAACTCAGAAATGTATTCCTGGCCACCTTGCTTGTAGACGTTATTCCAGGTTTCAGTGTGTTAATGATGTGTGCTAATTTGGAGATTGGTAATACAAATGAGGGGGATCTATTCCATTAACTTTTATTGGTTTCGGGTATTTATGAGGGGGTCCACCAATCACGGAGAGTCGGACAGTAAAGGTCACACCTTGCTGGTGTTCCATCCCCTGCTTCTTTTAACGTTGTCCTAGGATATATAATGATGTTGCTTTCTTGCTCATTCATCTGTTTGATGTTGTTATACTACAGTAAATTTGTTAGTAAATATATTATTTAGGATCTGTCTGAGATATTGTCCAGTTCTATATGTTCATCTCAGCCACCAAAATGAATTGTGCTTCAGAGAAGGGATCTGTGGTTCTGATCTAACTCCAGTTCTACATAGATGTGTGCGTAAAATAAAATGAATACTACATTACAAAAATGTATTTTCCATTACGTTCCTATTATATCACACCCATATTCCTATAACATAGGCCGGGAGTCATCAAAGCACCATGCGTGTTATCGTGCCGCCGAATCGGCGATACCGGCCATTAAAGTAAATGCCAAAGATCAGCAATTCGGACGCGGTAATGCGGATCGCACTTTGATGACTCACGGTCATAGAGAGCTGCTAAATAATTTTTCAGTAACTTTCTATACTTGGGAAAAATTGGTGTGATATAATATTTTCATGCACTCTTAAAAATGACCACCATTGTAAGTTTCCTGAGCACTGCTTTATCAAGTTGCGTCCGGCTGCCGGACCCAGCTTCTGTGACCCAGTGGCACCAGAGGCTCCCCCCAAGGTAAAAAAAAGTGTGCATATTTTGGGAAAGGGTGGGTATTGTGGGAGGGGAGGAGGAGGGAGTTATTGTGGTGGAAAGTGGATGTGTGTGTATTTTGGGGGACAGACGGGGGAGAGAAACTATCTTCTCCCCTCCCCCTCCCCTCAGGGCCACTTCTATTCTATTTCCTCTTCTTTAGAGACTTCTCTGGATGGGGAGAGATAGGAGAGAGGGGATGGGGAGGGGGAGAAAGGGGAGAGGGGTTGGGAAGAGGCAGAGAGGGGTTGGGGAGAGGCAGAGAGGGGATGGGGAGGGGGACAGAAAGGGGAGGGGGGGAGAGTGGAGGGGGACAGAGAGGGTAGGGAGAGAGAGAATGGGAAGTGGGAGATAGGGGAGGGGAAAAGAGAGAGTGAGGGGATGGGAGAGAGAGGGGGAGGAGAGAGATGCCAGCAACGTTTACATATTTTTAATAAGAAAAACTCAAGAAAAACGTGTACGCGTAGGTAATACTGACTATTTTATTTTTTCCTGGTGCGGCCCGAGTCTTGCAGTTGGATTTAAGAATTGGCCCCGAAGCTAATCTGAGTTTGACGGGCCTTCTTTTAACAGAGATTTTCTCCTCCAGCCATAACATACTCTATCATTCATCAGTAACATTAATGCATTTCAGAGGTAGATTAGATCCTACTTTGGCCGTGTGGTTTCTAAGTAACAGGATTATGGCACATGGGCATGCAGGTGGGTGGTCTAAGGCTAAAATATGCAGGTAAATAAGATCAAAAGAGAAATAGAACTGAAATCCTCTTAGTTGCCTCTGAGGCCCTGAATAATGTTGACCTGTGTGGTTTTGGCAAGTCTCCCATAATAACAGCATTCCTCCTAGGGAAGCTGCTAGTGGTGAAGTCCCCATGTTTTTAGCATTATTTGTGTTTATTAGAAATGTTCCAGAAAATAATCCAGTAAATGTACTTTCTGTGTCTAGTTGTCTGTTACAGACAGGGGTCAAAATGCCATAAAAAGTAGTGGTACTGTTAAAGTTAATGCTTAACCTTTTCGAAACGGGGTGGGGAGCTCTCCATCATGGAAATAATTATGCACAATCCCTGGTATAAAACCAAAAAAGGAGAGAGGTTTTCTCAAATAATTATGTGTTCCTGTAGAACTGTAAATTTGTAAATAAATAAAGCAGTGGTACTCTGCCACCCATAGTATTGAGTCCCTCTTTGATCTCGGGTTACATGTTACTTTTGCAAACATGGCGATTCTTGGGTTAGTTGCAGAAGACTGAAGTCTTTGTACATGTAACCCCTACACTTGTAGCTCTCAGCCTTACGACTGTGGCTGGGGTCTATTAACTTACTGGGCCACACGTGGCCTACGGTCAGGCGGCAGAAAGAATACAGACACAGGATGGGTGAGACAACTAGTTTACTTATACCTACTAACTCTGGTACCTTGTGATCCTCAGCGTAGGATCACTACACACAGTATTAAAGGTTACAACACAATACCCAATAACGCTGTGCCGTTGCGAATTTGTGTCAGTGGTGTATTAGCCACCCAATCCTGGGTATGTTGGCTAGTGATGGTGCCAGCACACTGTGGGAGCTCGTGGTATACGAACTGTTGTAGGCCTGTACTTTGAAATGCATGCTTCGGTAACGCTGCACTTTATAGCAGGTGAGGGTCCCTTCTGATGGCGCTTGAATTCTTGTCCATATCTGGCACTACAGCTCTCTGCTCCTACTGCCACGTGCACACATCCACTTTCTGCAAATCTCGACCGGACCTGGTAGTAGTCAGGTCAGCGCAGATCTGACTCAACATGGCTGCCCCCCTTTTTAAAGGCTCCTCTCCCTCAGTCCCTCCTCTTCCACAGCCGTTATTATTGGCTACTCTTGTGTCCTTCACAATTACATGTCCAGAGCAAAAACTGTAGAAATGAGAAGACCACAAACAAACACCCCTCTATGGTGCAGATTATTATAAAAACTTAAAAAAAACATATACAACTTTGGGAATGGTTCCCACTCACATTCTTTGGTGCTGCATTCAGCACTAGGATTCAGCGTTTAGTTTTTAGGCATCAGCTTTCTCTGCAGGGCTTCTCCTGTCAGTTCCTGTATTTCCCCTCACTCCTATAGTATGCTGCCGGATCGCGGGCTTGTGCGCTCACGTCTAGGTACTTCCGGGTTACACTCCGATTCTTCTCCAGTGCAGGAGGAGGGACTCCAGGGGATTTCAGGAGGTTCTAGCAGACACAATGCACAGCGCTGATCCGACGCCTGTCCTCAGTTAGCACTACGCGTTTCGAAAGCACTCTACTTTCTTCATCAGGGGTATGGGTACAATTCTTCCATTTGCCTAGAGGTGTCCTTTTTATAGCAGTTCAAGTTTAATTCCTCAGTTTAAAAAGTCCATATACATTGACATTAGACATGTATTGGCAAAAAATATCAGCATCAAAAGAAGTTCAATACATATAAAGAAGTGAAATACATATAATAAAGGGAGTACAGTACATATATTAATAAAATGCAAAACATATACCAAAAAGAACACATTAATCAATCCAATATCCAGAGGAAAAAATGATGGAGTGACCTATAGGGATACAATCATCCCGACTATTTAAATAAAATAATCACTATATATAATAGATACATAATTGAATAGTTGATGATCACACACTGCCCACCAAACAATACTCAAACCCTACTCATTATCCACAGTTACCAAATAT
This sequence comes from Ascaphus truei, assembly GCA_036426205.1. Taxonomy (NCBI): domain Eukaryota; kingdom Metazoa; phylum Chordata; class Amphibia; order Anura; family Ascaphidae; genus Ascaphus; species Ascaphus truei. The sequence goes on from CM071576.1 coordinate 26,727,694, forward strand.
TTAAACATTAAAAGTGTCCCAATAGAATAGAATTAATAATTTTTGTATATTTTATTTTTATACATAAAGAGTTTAAATTAATTCTAATATAATGTTAACCTATATAAATCATAAAGGAACACTCCATAGTTTTTTAAATATTAATTTCATATATTAGTATACATTTTGTCTATATATTAGACAATACTTTGATTCACTCATTAAATTCTATAAGATTATGATTATTGATTGTTATATTATGACAATATGATTAGAATGACCTAATTTGATCCTAGTCTATTTAATTACTAATTCCAAAAGTTATATTAAGAATGTTTTTAAATTAATAAAATTACAATATATTATTAAAAATAAAGTTAAAAATTACTTGTAGTTACCTGTTAATGCCCTTTGTTGTATGGACAAGTGACACTGTTAAAACATCACATGTATTCCAAGACTATATATTTGTTATGTCTCTCCAAAACAATAAAAAAAAATCGGAAAAAAAAAAAATTACTTGTAGTTAAAATTGGACCATGGGGACTTATTAAAACTATTTAAAAATTATATCTACTAAAAAAAATGTTATTCTAAAAATGAAAACTTAAAAAGTTACTTATTTTAAAAACAATTTCAGTATAATGCTAAAAAAAGACTATTACATTTTATTTAAGAAATGCGCTAAGTCTATATCAATATTTAAACCCCTCGGAGTAAGGGTTTGCAATTGAAAAATCCAAAAGGTTTCTCTTCTACGTAGTTTATTTAACCGATTTCCCCCTCTCCGACCTAATGTAACACATTCAATTCCTTTAATTTTCAAACCTTTTGGGCTACAGTCATGCTTCTCAAGGAATTATATTAGACTTGAATGTTTTATTTTGTCTTTCAGATTAGGTACATGCTGTTCAAATGTCCCCACCTTTGTAATATCCATTTGATTTTGTTGGAATCCAGCATTGTAGACCATTTCCTTGAGGTTTAGTTTTCAATTCTGTGGGGCTAGTAGGTTTTTTTGATTCTTATTCTTATTCTTTTTATATACTATATTCGGTTTAATAGATAAATTGGGTTTTAAAATTGGACCATTTTGTAGAATATGCCAGTGACGATTAAAAATCTTATTAATTGATCCTGCTCCTTCATTAAATCTGGTGATGAATCTAGGTGTATCATCTGATCCTCTTATTAAAGCCACCATTATTTTTAATCCTGTTTTTTTTTTTTTTTTAAATCCAGAGCACCTTGGAGAGGAACCTGGTAGGGATCCTTGTTAAAGTGTAGAGCTTATTACACAGGGCGTTACACATAGTATACTGAAGAATGGTTTAGATTTGATATGTATTAATAATATACTTAGTAGTTCCAAATAGTATAAATCTAGTAAACCCTAAACACAATCACAGGTGCATACAGTATATTGTAGCCTTCTAATTGAAACGTGGCTTCCTGTACATGTTGCTCTATTATCTATCTATCTATAGAGAGAGAGAGAGAGAGAGAGAGAGAGAGAGAGAAGAGGATAGAGATATATATAGTCGAGACCTAATTTAGAATATATAAACAGAATATAAAGGACTAATATAGCAGATATATGAGTTTAGAGTATACAAAGATATACATGATAACATATATATATATATATATATAGATAGATATATTAGATATATTATATATATATATATATATTTTTTTATATATATATATACACATATACATATGGTATGTTTTTGCGCCTGAAGGAAAAAGCAAAAATATAGTTTACAGAATTAGAATAAAATGCATTAAAAAAAATGTCATTAAGAAACTAATAGATACGATTTATTATTTTTGTTTCTGAGAATTCCCGGGTACTTTCAGCTAGTTTCTTATATATCAATGTATACTTTTATAACATTGTTATGGTGTGCTGTAATATAATCAGAATTTACAGGTGCATTGAATCTCTACTCCAAAGAGCTTACAATCTAATATGAGGTAGAGAGAGAGAGAAAATAAAGTCAAGGTCTAATGTCTCAAGACTAGACACTGGGTCACAATTGCAATTAACACCAGGTCACTATGTCAAAGTGGCCTTAACGCATTGCAAAGCACCTATTTTCAGTCCCCTCCGGCAGCAGGTGGGCTAATGAAGGTAAATAAAATGGTTGGTATGTTCTTGCTATTAAAATTAGCCAGTGCAGAATGTTCTTCTACTTTGTCAATGGAACGGTATATTTTTATTAGTGAATCTAGAGTCTTTTTTACCCCAGAGCAGACCAGGTGTAAGACTTCGCACATCCATCAACTTGTTGGCTCACAGGGGAATGCAGAAATAAGACAGAAGGTTGTAGAAGGCATTAGAAGAAAGCCTAATGACTGTAGGGACGTTCCTATGCTCCTCCGATTTGCAATAGAGGTTAAGACACACACACATGAGCACAGTGTTAGATTTTAAAAATGGCGCCCTTAGGCACTTACCTGGTGCCGCCCTCCTCTTCTGGCACCGCGCTGTCCCGTTGCCATGGCCGTGTGATGTTGCGTTGCTGGCCACGCATGCTCAATCAGTGCTTGCCGGCAGCGCATATGTACATGCGGCCAGCAAGCGTCGATCACGCACAGCCCGCAAGCGCTGATCACGCACACGTGGCCATAAAGCGCCGATCACGCACACGTGGCCATAAAGCGTCGATCGCGCACGCCGCCTCCAAATTCTGCCACCCCAAAATGTAGCCGCCTTAGGCCCAGGCCTATCGGGTCTCATAGGAAATCCGCCACTGAACATACACATCTGTACCTGGACAATGGGCGACATATCAGCTCTTGCAATGGCTTCCGACTATATCCTAAACTGAACTGCCTGGAACACGTTTCAGCCACTTTTGCTGTCACGTGGTAGCATGTAAGACAATCAGGAGTATTAAAGCAGCGCTCTGCTCTGATCGCCACTGATTTGCAACTTTTTACTTCCTTTGAGAGATCCCTTCTGACCTTTTCAACATTTGTTTTTTATTTTATATATAAATCTGATACTTTGTTCAGGAGATATACGTGTTTGAAATATGAAGTTTCCCGGAAGTTAAAATGTTTGTTCATTTGCTTCAAATACCCCATACTGGTGTCTGGTCAAGTTATACTGGTAACAGTGAGATTGGGGATGTCCTAAAAAAAAAAAAGTTGAAGACTGAGCTACTGATTGAGCCACCTGTGCTGAAGCAGTGATATCCTGAAAACCTGACCTGTTGCTGGCCCTTGAGGACTGGAGTTGCTCACTTCTGATGTAAAGCATAGGACTTGTTGAGTCCATTTTTATAAACATCATTATTATTACGATGATTATATAAAAAAAAGTGTTCCCCGTTCCTTGTGGGGTGTAATATTTTATGGTGTAATGAGACAGCCCGGTCCCTGCTGTCTTATGAGCAGGGATTCAGGATTTTTTGCTCATTATTAAGAACAATAATAACATCTGTGTTGAAAACTATCACCTTTATTTATCGTATATTTTTGTTTTTTTGCAATTAATTTGCCTTTTACATTCTGGTGATCCATTTTATTGTAAAGTCTTATGGGGGCTTATTCATTAAACTACGATAGTGCCGATTAGAGCAGTTGACTTCAATGAGAGTTCCCCTGTGACAGTGCCTCGATCGGCACTATCTGAGTTTCATAATAGCCCCTTAAACTGTAGTGTTCAATATTAAAAGAACTGCCGTAAAATGAGAGATGAAATTCACTGCGATAAAAAAAAAATACAGCTGTATACAACAAGATACAATACAAATAAAAACACAGCAAGTAAAATACCAAGTTGTCACATAGTGATAACATAATGATGTCCCAACTTGGAAGACCTCGTTATAAATACACAAAGCACGGAAAATCCCCACATAGGGAGTGGTAAAAAGATATTGGTGCTTCCCATTCTAAGAAGTCATAGCGCAAAAAAATCTGGTATCCCGCCAAAGCACGGCTAGCCAGATAATAGAATATAGGAGCACATACATACATACATACATACATACATACATACATACATACACACACACACATACATACTATTTATTTTATTTTATTTATAAAATGTTTTACCAGGAAGTAATACATTGAGAGTTACCTCTCGTTTTCAAGTATGTCCTGGGCATAGTTAATATGACAAATAATACATGGTTACAAATACAAAGAAAGAAAAAGGTGATGTATAGTAGCGCTAATTGGAATTATACAATATACCTTACTTGGAGGGTTAGCCCTAGTGGTGGAAAAGGCAGCCTGATGATAAACTGATGGTACAATCAGAATAAACAGCATAAAACAAAAAGAGATACCGGCGCCTAGTGAGTCCAAGTGATGGAGTCCTGGATATCCAGTAGAAATAGTTCAAGTCCCAAGATGATCAAAAGTCTCTAAATCTTTGGGTGATGAGATAGGACTTCATTCCACTTCCCATGGTTACAAATACAGTTACATAAATGAATAGGGTATACATTATATACAATACATTGCATGCACACACACACACACACACACACACACACACACACACACACACACACATACATACATAAATAAAGAAATACCATGAAAGAAAGACATAAAATACCAACAAAAAAATCATACATACACACATATATATACATACATACACACATATATACATACATACACACACACCTATATATATACATACACACACACATACATACACACACACATATATATATATATACATACATACATACATACATACATACATACATACATACATACACACATATATACATACATACACACATATATACATACATACATACAATTCAATGTATTATTTCAGCGATAATGTAGCAGGTGTAAACAAATATAAAAACAAAAACAAAATGTTATTAAACAAATGTAGCGGAAGATGGTGAAGAGAGAATAAATATTTACAAGTGAAGAGAAACTCCTAAAAGAGTGGGTCAAAAACTGATAGCACCCATACAAAGTGCTGGTCACACTCATTAGTTAAATAACTCATGACAAGACTTTTAAGTATATTTCTTTGATCTTACTTAAAATATAGACTTAAAAGTCCATCTTGGTGCTGGTCTTGTAAGTTAATTTAATTACAAGACCGGCACTACGATGGACCTTTTAGTGTATTTCTTTGATTACGGTCCCTCTGAACCTCCGTTTGCACTATGCCAAGTGGCGAATTTCCCATAAGACAAATTTGTTGAGTAATGCTGCACTCCCCAATAAGCAAAAGAAATATAAATACCGGTGCTCCTGGTTCAGGAATCTCTGGGAGGTTCTCCAATATCTAATGGAAAGGAAAAAACCTGGGCACTGCGGATTTCTGCTTAGAACATTTATTTGTGAGCCAAAGATGTCTGATGTTTCTGCCTCAGGGGCCTTTCTCAAATGCAAATGGCATAATCCATAATCCATGCCCAGGTTTTTTCCTTCCTATTTGAATTTCCCATAAGACCCGGGCCTAGGACGGCAATATTTGGGGGCGACAAATATTCTGTTTCCTCTTTCCCCCCCATATACAGAGGCCCCCACTACCTTCCCACTGATTGCCGGGGGAGAGCGTGGGGCCTCTGTAATGGTCTCTTACCTTTTCCTTAGCGCCGCCCTCTGCCTTCTGCAGCATCTCGGTATCAAATGACGCTGCGACATCACGCGGTGACGCGTTGCCATGACAACGTGATGTCACGTAACGTTACATCGTCATGGACACGTGTTGTCACGTGATGTTGCAGCATCATTTGACGCCGCGATGCTGCAGAAGGAGGAGGTGGGTAGCCCCAGTTAAACGCCTATGGGTGGCAACATTTTAAATCCACCACTGGCTATGCCCTTTGGAGTAGGCTCTACGTAATAAATACCATCACGTCACAGCTTCCTATTGACCCACAGTCCAGGCAGAGCGCCTACTGACACCCCCTATGGAGGTAAGTGTCTCGGGAAGCAGGGGGTCCCCAGAGCTGAAATGAACACAGGTGGGAACTTATAGGTGGGAACCTATAGGTGGGAACCTATAATGCTAAAAAATATAGGTAATATCAGTTTTGAGGCCTGTTTTGAAATGTATCTTCACTTGTCTGCATATATTTATTCTCTTTTCACCTTTTCGGATAAATGTTTTGTTTTGATATTTGTTTTTACACCTGCTAGGCGATTATGCGCTATGAAGACCTGAACATAGCATGTAAGTAAATCTTATGTTTTTATTTTATTTTTTTTCTCTTTTCCTCTAGATACTGGGATCCAGGTCCAAGAGCTGATCCGGTGGAAGATTTCCGGTACATCTGGGGAGGCTTCGCTTATCTGCAGGACATCATTGATCATGGCATTATAAAGAGCCAAACGAATAGTGAAGTCCCATCAGGGATCTACGTACAGCAGATGCCATACCCATGCTTTGTCGATGACGTGTGAGTAGAAGCAGTCATTATTCTGTTCCAGTTGAAGCATTGGGGAAATGGGTGGTGCAGTGGAAACTTGTAATGCTTAAATGTTTGGCCTTTGACCTTGCCTTGAGATGGTTAAAAGAAAGTTCCCAGGATTGTCTGCTGGGAGGCCCTGGGATTGCCTATTTTTTTCTTCTACTTCTGACATCAAGATAAGGGAGACTTGAAGAAAATAGATGACCAATTCTCAGGAAGTGGGAGAAAAGCTAGAATGATAACCACTACTGATAAGGGATCCCGCTACACTTGGCTATGCATGGCAGGGTTCCATTACTGCAGTAAAGTGGTTCATAGTTTCCAAACAGGTCCACTTTGCATTAATGTTGGAAATCATTGGCTGTAGCTGTTTACATGCAAAACAGTTGCCCCCTGTTTAAACGTAAAGGTGATGCCCCACCTAATCAGTCCAACAAAGTACTGTTTCTGTACAAATCCGAGGTAACATGCCTTAAAGAGGCAATCCAAGCTGCACTGTAAAAACAAATGTAAATCATTTTTTGGTTTTAATGTATACAGCCTTTGATTACCTTTATTGAAAACTAATTAGCTAAGCTGCCGATCGATCATTCTACCGTGATCGATCAGCAAAGATACTACTTCCCACAGTTCACTAAATGGCTGCCAATCAGCTTCAATCAATCCTTCAGTCAGTGTAACTCAGCAGCTACAATGTGTCCTGATATTACTAAGGTAACATTGCCTACTGTTACAGTTTGCAGCTCAAACTGCTGGGAATATTGGTAACAAATGATCACAAACAGGAAAGTGTACCAAAAATCTTGCACTACTGGGGAGATGGCTAAAACCTGCTATAGAAATCAAGGGATGCTTCGGTATATTAAAACTCATTAAAATGGCTTTAAGAGTTGAATTTAAAAAAAAGTGTAAGTATTATCTAATACTACAGAACTAATAATAATAATCTGCGTTCGACAAACCTATACATTTGCACGCCCCGGGCGAGTGGATTTAACATCGTGGCGAGCTCCTGTTGGCCCAAGCAGCACACGTGTGGTACTAGGTGGCGAGTAGATTTTTTTGTTCGGCGAGTAGATTTTTTGGTGATTTGTCGACCACTGATAATAATAATAATAATAGCATGTTTTTGTATAGCGCTGCTAGTTATACGTAACGCTTTACAGAGACATTGTGCAGGCACAGGTCCCTGCCCCGTGGAGCTTACAATCTATGTTTTTGGCGCCTGAGGCACAGGGAGATAAAGTGACTTGCCCAAGGTCACAAGGAGCCGACACCGGGAATTGAACCAGGCTCCCCTGCTTCACACTCAGTGCTAGTCAGTGTCTTTACTCACTGAGTCACCCCCTCTCCAGAACTGATTTATTAAAAAAAAAAAAACGTATGATATTGAATGAATTGTACTTTAGTAGCCTACAAAGCTTGCACTCTTTTGAAATATCTGTTAGACATAGAAGGTATCACTTTTGCATTACTTGTGTTCTTTATTTTATTACAAAAGCCCCTTTATCCGCTTACTCTATAGGCTAACACAGCGGTGCACAAACTGGGGGGTGGGCCCCCAGGGGGGGCGGGAGACTTGTCTGGGGGTGTGCGGGCGGTTGCAGAGGCCCCGCGCTCTTCCCCCAGGCATTTAAATGAAATGCCGGGGGATCGCGTGAGGACTCGGCAACACTCCACTTACCTTGCTTCAGTCGGCTGTGTGACGCGTCGCCATGGCATCGCCGCAGGGGCCATGTGATGTCACATGTGTCAAGTTACGCCGCGGGTCACGTGTAGTCCTATGAATGACACTCACTGCAATTGCGTGAGAATTGATGGGCTATGCTGCTAACTAGCTACTGGAGGGCTTTGTTGTATACTGCTATTCTGTTTGCACCGTCCCTTTTTTAATGCAGGGGTGTTCTGGCCTCTCTAGTGCTGAAAGGGTTAATAAGGTGTGTGCTGTATGTGAATGATAGGTATTCACTGACTGGAACCTCACTGAGAGCATTACACTGTAAGCAAGATAGACTATGGTTGCACACTTGGAAATACTGTAATGTTACACAGGGCCGCTGGAATGTTGCAATTACAGGTGCATTCTTGAACAGAAATGTTTGTCACAGTTACGAACAGGACATGACATTTTCTCTTAGAATAGAAATATGATAAAGTAAGTTCTTCTCTTTTTCAAGAATCGCATTCTTTTCAGATGAACCATTTGTCATGTCCTGTCCTTTTACTGTCACTTTGACATCTCATACACACATAACTTTTTAGATTAGATGATTTTCATCTCCTACTTGCCAATTTATCTTGTCCTGTCTTCATTCCTCGTAGCTTTCTTTTACACCTTTTATAGGCAAATCCCCCTCACTGCAAAGTGGACCTGCAGTGCTTTGCTACAAGTGCATGTTGCCCTGTAGAGCTAAATGCTATAACATGTTGTGTACTTTACATTGATTTTACCACGTGTCCTGTTTACTGCTGTTCACACACATTTTGCACCATTTCCTTTCTCTTTTTGTTTTTAGTTATTTTTATAATATTTATCTATTATTTTAAATAATCAATATTTCCTAGGACTGACTACATATCTTTGCAAATACATTACTTTATATAGATCAGTCAACAGTGTAATGCAGCGCAAATCCCTGCTCATTCCACGAGCTGAATGTAACACACTGTAAATGATGAATGCTTTCACCATCTCTAAATACTTTTTGTTCAGCGGCAGGATATTAAACTGCAGATCTGTAAAAAGCAATCCAGGCAGTGCCAGCTTGGCAGCAATGTTTTTGGATTGTTTTCTGCGCGTGATGGATCTCTTCATTTTCTGGCTTTCCCCAAAAAAATGTGTCCGTGACAATGGACTCTTTGATCAGAAAATTTCCCATACGAATTCGGGCAAATCTTTACTCTCATAACTAAGCCAAGCCATTCTCACGAATCCGAGTGCACGCTGTGCACGGTATAATAACTGATAAGAGTGGTCACAAAGTGGATGATTGTACGGAGAGGATATTGAATCATGTTAGTAGTTTTCTCTTTCAATGCCGTGCACACCATTAATTCTATAAAAGTCTCTTCCTATCCGGCATGTCTTTGGTATTGATGTCTCGGGACAAGGAAGGGTCAACTGCACATCAAAATGTGTCTGACCAGACGTTAACATAAAAAGTTAAATAAAGTAGGTGGATTATACACACAAAATGTTTAAGTCACACTGTTTGTAGGAGGCAGATATGGTGCACGGCACCTTGATATTGAACATAGGTAGAGGAGATGTTGCAGACACCAGTGGTTAAATCATTATTAAGAAATAGGCATTACGTTGACCATCAAACATTGTCATCATTCATGAAAATGTTTACCGGTTTGGTCCAACTAGTGTTATGGGGAGCTTTGTTAAGGGGTGCAGATTTGCATTAAGCCACAGTCGTCATGTGGTTCCACTATCGATGTTGAGCATGGATGGCGTGAACTCCTTAAAATTCTAATTGGAGCTTTCATCGTTTATGTAAGATAACCTTTCTCAGTGGTAGGCCTACTATTTTATGAATGACCACCACATTAGGTGATCCTCAGATATTCTGAAACCAAATATTTATCAGAGGTCACCTATCCCAATGTATTTCCCCATTTACTTTGTTATGACAGCATTACTGATTTATAAAATGCTAAGAAAAGAGCTGGTATAATTTGCATTAGTTATGGCTCTGGGTTTTAATTATGTCCTGGTCCCTGTCTGAGCGATGACATGCTCTAGAAGCTAGTTTAGTATTGCAGCGTTAGAATTGATTTCTACTAACAACTAAAGAGGACTCTTAAAGTCCCTGGTGGGAATGCCAGTGGTCTACAAAATTATTATCTATCTTGATTACACCAGAAGCCCTGGAAAGTTTACACAGTAAAGTGTGGCCTTTGGTTCCCCTTGCTTGTAGACTCTTTTTCTTAAAAATTAAAAAAAAAATATATATATATATATATATATATATTTTAAAAAAAAGAGGAACAAGTAAAGAACTTCACAATCATATAATAACAAAAGTCAAGGGTGCAAACTCATCAACAAGCGGGCTCCAAACATGACAACGGAATCCAATACATGAAAGAGAAGCTACAACACCTGTATTTAGCAATTCTTGCTTCAATAAACACTTGGAGGAGAAGTAGATGACATCTTATTTCTTTTGATTTATTTTGAAAAGCATCGGGCTGGACCAAGCCCTATGTCAACCATGCTTTTTCTTTTAAAGCCAGCTGGGATATTCAAATCTGAGATGATAATGTCCTAAGTGTATCACTTCTGGGTTGTGGTTTTTCAGTCTATATTTTACCTTTCTACCTTGTCTTCTAATGTTTTAACGTTTTGTAGATAATAACTGTATCCTTTTTACTCCCTACAGTTTTATGATAACTCTGAACCGCTGCTTTCCAATTTTCATGGTGTTGGCTTGGATCTACTCAATCTCCATGCTGGTGAAGGACATTGTTCTAGAAAAAGAGCTGCGATTAAAAGAGACCATGAAAAATATGGGTGTAACTAATGATGTCATTTGGTTCACATGGTTCATCGATAGCTTCACAGTCATGACAGCCAGTACCTTCCTCCTCACCGTAATCATTGTGGTAAGTGTTGGCACATACTCCATTGTTTGATGATATATAAGACAAAGGTGCAGAATAAATAATATGGGAACATGATGATGCAGTGGAGAGGTTTTTTATGATGTCAAAGTTTTATTATAGATACTTAATGGAGCCACTGACCATAATTTAGTAGGAGGCTTAAATTACAATGCATGTCAAATAGCACTTGTCATTGTATTGCATGTAGTGTATTGTATAAGTGGATGAATCTCTGCACAAAGCTTCATGCCACCATGATTCTTGATGATGGGAAGTAGCCTATTGGTACCATCAATTAACAATCACCAACTGAAAAATTATGTACTTTGTGGGCCTGAACAGTGAGCACATTTAAGGTACGTATTATCTTATTGAGGAACATCAGTTAAGATGCATACAAAAGGACTAAGGACCCTTTTCCCTAAGCATAAGAGAATCAGTGACTAGTCTCAGCCACTGGCCTCTTCAACAATGAATGACTCATGGGCATGGTTCCACTTCAAGAGTTACTATGAAAAAAACTTGGCTAGACCCAGGACAAATGGTGTAAATTGTTCTAACAAGAATAGCTTTTCCGAAAGAAGCAATTTGTGCTCCTCTTCTTTATTAACCATATCTAAACTTCAATTTAGATTCTCTCTCTCTCTCTCTCTCTCTCTCTCTCTCTCTCTCTCTCTCATAACATGGCAATAGAATCAAAGAATATTGAAATAAATATCTCATCTTGTTTTGCATCAAATAATAGTGTGCAGTCTGTGGACATAGATGTTTTTTCAACCTCAACTACAATGTTACTATAAAATATACAATGATATCAAAATAGCATCTAAAGTAGTCATGGGCACAAGCTGTCATTGTAATAGACATCATTCAGGAGAAGCAGAGATCTGTGTTTCATATGTTACTAAACATAGACATAGAATCTGACAGCAGAAAATGGGCTAAACATCTTCCCACGTTCCTTATTGCTACACAATCATAGACTCTACCAGAATGTATTTCCTTTATCTCAACCTTACTATTGTCATAGGGTTGTCTTGTGCCTATCACAGTCAGAATGGGCTCCTACCATTTCTGCAGCAAGGTTGTTCAATGAAAGACTGACATAAAAAGACTAAGCATAGTAGAGTTTCCTGGCAGGACTTTGGTGATTTATGTTCAATCTTTTTAATGGAAAAAAAAAATCCAAGTGGATGTTGTAGTCTCAGGTGTCCACTTAGTACATGATTCCCTTCCCCCCCCCCCCGAACCCTCCTAATTATCTCATTTATTCAGCATGTCATTTTTTTCTTTGTCTAAAAAGTGTTCTTCACTGATAACAATAAATCTCAATCAGCACTTACCTGACGTCCCATGAAAATAATGTTAATTTGTAGGCGCTATGCACTTATGGACTAGCCATTCTTTATGCACAGCAACACACCTTAGGGCAAATCAAGGCAAGCTTTATGAAACAGGTCAAGCTCCTTTCCATTAGCAAACTACCGTGTATAAAAGCCCAACAGGAAAAGGGTCATAAAAAGTTCATTAAGTTAGTTGGTACACAAAGAGTTACAAAACAACCGGAGATTCTGAATGGAATTGCAAGTTCCATTCATTAGCAGAGAAGTATTGGTGAACCCGCAGACTGGTTGTTGTGAAATGTCAGTCAACATGAGCCACTCTCAACATTCTTACAGTGCTTTATCAGCTTTGTCCAATCTGACAAGGGACAAGGATGGCCGTGGCTGGATCGTGGTAGTGTACTGGAATGTAGCGAGCATATTTCCTCCATTTGAAGTTCTCGGAAAGATTAGAGATGAAGAACTCTAAGTAACCCACTTACTGCTAGAAAGGCCTGCAAATCATGATGTTTAAGGCAGCAAACTGGTTCAACCAACTTGTACAGTACTATTAAAGGGTCCATTTTACTCTGTGTGTTTTTTAAACCTTTTTTTGGTTAAGGAACCCTATCATTATATTGTGAGATTCTGAGAAACCCCAACCCTCTCTAATAGCGCGTCTGAGATCAGATGTATTGTAAGAAACCCCAACCCACTCTAATAGCGCGTCTGACATCAGATGCATTGTAAGGAACCCCAACCCTCTCTAATAGAATGTCTAAGATCAGATGCATTGTAAGAAACCCCAACCCACTCTAATAGCGCGTCTGAGATCAGATGCATTGTAAGGAACCCCAACCCTCTCTAATAGAATGTCTAAGATCAGATGCATTGTAAATTTTTGTGTATTTGGTACAATTTTCAAATGACCTGAAAATTGCAGGGAACCCTTTAGGGATGCCGAGGGAACACAAGTGTTCCTAGTAACCCCTGTTGAAAAACACTGGTTTAACTTAACGGTTAAACAACTAGTCGGTGTAATTGGCTTCCTTAAAGGTGCAACCCACACAGTAGACCAGTTGAATTGCCTAGGGGCCTCTGCATTGGGAAGTGTCAACGTTTTTCTTTACCCTTATCCCACCCTGTCCTTATCAGAGACCCAGTAAAGATAAGGGGGGGGGATGGGGAGTGGGAAACTCAGGCTATAAAAGTGCTTGCTGATCACACATGACATCACACCGTGACATCACACCGAGCAGCCAGAGGAAATCAAACCTCTCCCAAGTCTAAATTAAATAATTATTGAAAAACACTTATACAGATGCAGCCGCCATAGTTTTACGAAATCACGCGGTGTATACCTCGGAATACCCATGTGATGGCGCGGGATTACTTCCAACCATACCGCCTTAAGACGCAAGTGCAGGTGAGTGCAGAAAATGGCATTTTAGTGTTCTGGCTTTTAAACACCTGAAATGGACACAGTAGCACAGCACAGTACTGTACACATTACAATTCATTGCATATAATTGCACACAATCCATAAAATTCAAACAAAGCCACTGCGATAAACATGTGTGCCTGGGGTGATCGGCCGCATTCATGCTGCATGGAGTACAGCAGCGCACACGAGAACGGCGCTGTGATGCCGTAAAATAACGGCCGCTGCATCTGTAGGTGTCAGTTTGGGGTAAAAAACAAAAGGTATCAATTACCCAGATTAGAGCCCTTAAAAATGTGCCTAGGCACATCATGATCACTGAAAATGTGCAGTTTCTCATATCTCTAATAGAACTGGAAGCTTATATATACCCAAGCAGAAGCCATATCTGAATAACCTTTCCCCAGCGGTCTTTACGCAAGTAATAGCTTATTTTAGACACTTGGGTATCAATTGCATTGCTGAGTGGGACCTGGCAAAAACTGAATTTGCTTTAAAGTATGAATCAGAGGGTTACTGGTAGATGGAAGGTTCTAGATAGATATAAAGTGGTTTGGAGATTTTTACCTGGCGAAATTCAAAGTTCAATCGAAAAATTGTTGTTTCTCTTGGACTTATTTTTCAGCAATGCGGGCGGCAGTGGCAGCTTTTCAAAATTTAGTTTTTTGTTTGCGACTGCTCCGTCACGTGACGCAGCCGTCCAATCAAAAAACAGATTTCAACCTGCAGCTGCGCCCTGCAGTTCGGCTGTATAATCGCAGCCTAAGTGTGTTATAGAGGCCTCGCGCGGTCCCCCGGCATTTAATTTAAATACCTGGGGGGAGAGCGTGGGACCTCTATAACTGCGCCGCCCCCCCCAATTTGCGCACCGCTGACTTATTGTATCATTCTAACTCTGTGTTGCTTTCTGCAAACGCTGTGAGCACTACGAGAAAACATTGTGCACCTCACACACGCCTGTCCTGGCTATCAGTAACTTCAAAAATGTGATGTATTTGTGTGTAACCTTTTGTACTGTTTTAAAGCATCAACAGATATTCAGAAGAAGAACATGCTGCAATATAAAGCAAATATGATATTGCTAATTGTCTGATTAGAGAACCCGAAATTCAAAAAGCACTGTACGCATCTACTGCCCCCTGGAAACACAACAGATACAGGGTTTTCAGGCGGTTCACTGCAGTCGCAGGGGCATAAAAACAGAAATCCTCACGCAATGACTAAAAGGTTGTTTATTGAGTGCATTGGCACAGTAAAATACACTGCATAGTCAGTCTAGGCAAAGTCTGTGTCTTTCTGCTTCTTTATAACATTTCTTTAAGGGGCAAAGGATTTTGGATTGTTTAATTATATCCAATAATGTTATTCCGGGTCAAATACATATTTCCAGATTGGGCAATTGTTTTTACCCCATACAAGAAATGCTGCTGTAGTATTTTCCTTTCTAATGTGTATGGCATTGAAATCACATGTTTTCCTGTCGTTCATTGTTTGACACACAAGAAGAGCCCAGGCTCATTGTTCTTCCTTCTCCTTTTGCAGGGTGGCGGGGTCCTCCACTACAGTAATCCTTTTATCCTATTCTGCTTCCTGATGACTTTCACAATAGCAACCATCATGCAAGGTTTTCTGATGAGCGTCTTCTTCTCAAAGGCCAACCTTGCAGCTGCCTGCAGTGGAGTCATTTATTTCACGCTCTACTTGCCGCACATCCTCTGTTTTGCTTGGCAGGACCGGATGACATTCAAACTGAAGACCCTGGCAGTAAGATTCGTTCTTCTTTTCCGTGTGATACCTAGAGTGTACTGTAGGTGCAACTTTGTGTGTATTGTAGAACTCCAGCTCGCACAAAGTTACTGGAAGACTATAGATAAGTGCAGCCTTGACGTGAGAGAACCGGACCATGTATGACCAGGTTAAGATTCAGACACAACCTTTTGTGCGTTAGTAAAGCTTTATACCTTCCCTATCCTGATAGTACACAAAATTACATTGTAAGCTTTTGCGGGAACACATTTGACCAGGCCATGCTATTGCTGCTACTCCATACAGTGCAGCAAACAAGGGAAGTGATATAGACAAAAAATGATTATTAGAAGAAGACAGATAAAATACTGAGCTATCTGACCATTGCAGTTGCTGTTTCATAAACCAGCTGGGCTAACATGGTTAAATAGTGCCTATAACAGTCGGTATTGGCAAGAAACCATCAATGCGTTACCAATACACTGTTCAGACTAGAAATGTCCGAATTATTCACGACATTCAACTTCATTGCAAATATGACGTTTATTCGCAAGAGCAAAAATGTGCGGCTTCCTTTAAAAAAAAGTTACATTTGCCTTAGTTCGAATGTATGCAATACCGCCGGCGGCCACTACACGCACCTTCGAGTAGTCCAGAAGTTCCAGACCCTTAAATATGGACAGAGTCCTATTTTACTAGAGTCCTAGTGCTATATATGTCTCCTCAAACCCACCTTCAAACAACACGTGGAGAGACTCCTGTGCACAAAAAGGAGCACACCTGGGATATATGCTTATAGGATATGCAAAGTATATTTAAATTAATCCTCTCTCTTTCTCTCCTCAAAACCCATATTTCAGAGTCTGGAACTTCTGGGCAAATCAAATTTCAGGTCGAATCGAATGTGTGAATGGTGGCCGGCCCGGCGGCAATTCTTTTTACAACCTCTTCGCATTCGAATATTCGTCTGCAAATTGAATTTTGCCTAAAACGTAGCTGGTAATTTGCAGATAGAGTTTTGACACCTTTTCCCACCTCTAGCTGAGACCAGCATCATACAGAAGTTCCAGATGGGCTGTTCTTGGCAAATAGGAAATAACATTACTGTAGTTGTTAGAGCCAGAGAGATGGGAAAAGAGTAAAGAAAGTGTAGCAAGAGCCCCGTGAAAAACTGGCAAGTAAAGACAAAAACCAACGATAGTGTCATGGAAAGAAGGCTGTTATCTCCTGTGTAGCTAATAATAATAATAATTATAATAACAGCATGTTCTTGTATATTGCTGCTAGTTTTACATAGCGCTTTACAGAGACATTTTGCAGGAACAGGTCCCTGCCCCGTAGAGCTTACAATCTATGTTTTTGGTGCCTGAGGCACAGGGAGATAAAGTGACTTGCCCAAGGTCACAAGGAATTGAACCAGGTTCCCCTGCTTCACACTCAGTGCCAGTCAGTGTCTTTACTCACTGAGCCGCTCCTTCTCCATTCTCATCCATTAATAATGCCACAGGAAGTAAAGCTGGAAAGGAAGCTGAAGTCAGAACAAACACAAACAAAGAATACATTCTCATTAAGTAGACACAGTGCCAAGTACATGTTCATCGCCTTTGTGCTTCCCTCGGATGTTCTTTAAATGATTGAATTAACTTTGTTGCAGAGCTTTCTATCTCCCGTAGCCTTTGGGTTTGGAACAGAATATTTATCTAGATATGAAGAACAAGGTCTTGGGCTTCAGTGGGGTAACATCCGGAAGAGCCCGGTGGAGGGGGACGAGTACAGTTTCCTCTTCTCCATATTTATGATGCTTTTTGATGCCTTTCTGTACTGGATGCTTGCCTGGTACATAGACAACGTGTTTCCAGGTAGGTTAATCAGTATGCAGGACATGTGACAACCATTTAGAACAGTTTATTTTAAGCTAAGCTTCAAATTCTAATGCCAAATATGGCCCTAGTGTTGAAATACTTCTTTAAGAATAATAATACAAATATCACTGAAAATACTATTTTTGGATTAAAAAAAAAAATAAATAAAAAAAAGATTTTTGTCACAATCTTTCTATAGGTGAATAGATGCATTCAGGTGATCGGTCCCATATCATTCTGGTATTCAGCTTATTCTGTTATTGCTGCTGATCATCTCATAGAGATATTTCATATGAAGATGTTGAATTTTCAGCAAAATGAATCTCATGGAATATTTGAATTGCTTCACTTGCCAACTACAGATATTCACTGTTTTCTGCTGCGGACCATCTAACTGTACAAATATAAGGATATGAAATTGATGTTTCATCATATGCATTTATTAGGGTAACCAGGGGTTCGCAACTCCAGCCCTCCAGGCCCCCCCAGCAGGTCAGATTTTTAGGATATTCCTGCTTTAGCACAGGTGGCCCAATAAGTCCCTGCTTCAGCACAGTTTGCACAATCAGTGGCTCAGTCAACAACTAATTGAGCCACCTTTAACATGGAAAAATAAACGATCACTTTCCGTTCTAATAGAGTAAACGTGTCATAAACCTGCCGGAAATAGTGTCTGGAATGGCATTCCTCCTTTGTTTGAATGGATTTTGCTCTCAAGCATTCAAGAACAGTACCGTTATTCTGTAAATAATATTTGATCACTATTCTCAGTATTAAATTGAAAGTCCATGAATCTCTCTCTCACTCTTTCTCTTACACACACACTCTCTCTCTGTGTCTCTCTCTCACTCACACTCTCACTCACACTCTCACTCATACACTCTCTCTGTCTCTCTCACACTCTCTCTCACACACATTCTCACTCACACATACACTCTCTCTCACACACACACACACACAACTCTCAAAACGGAGAGAAATTTATTGGATAATATTTCCATGTGAAAAACAATGTTGCAGTTTAATTAATAATGCAAATAGCTAATTTGGGGCAAAAATGTCATTTGCATACTACATGGGTTTGCACATCCGGAGCCAAACTGCGATTTAAAATGCAGTTTTTTTAACAGTTTGGACATGTAACAATTGCTTAATGAATAAGGCACCGTGTTTCTTGTGTGCATGTACTCATGCAAACATCTTTCTATCGGTTTAATAAATAGACCACTAGGTTTATCTTTCACCTTTTGTTCCCAATGGGCAAAACACACATTACAATATGATGTCGTTGTAAACAAAAGGCGACACCATGTGCTCATCTGCATGTCATTACCCAGAATCCCTGGCTGTAGTGGAAGCATTGTATGCAAAGAGATAATGGGGAAAGACAGGGTTGCTGACCGGTCTGAGAAATGTGAAGGTGCTCACAAGTTATATTTTTATTTGCTGTACACAATATGATGTTTAAAATGTTATGTCTAGATTTGTCACTTTTCCCCTTTGCTTATTCTCTGTCAAGAGTTTATATAACTATTTATAACTGTGCGTCAAAATCGAATACTGGATTTGTTTCTTACATTTGGCACAACCACATTCCTCACAGTGCAGGTCTCCTCTGGGACAGAGGTACAAAGTACATCTCTACTCACACGTTCACAATGCAATTCTCCATTTAATGTGACAGCCAAGAACAGAGGAGGAACAACGTTTCAGGTCCCATATGGACATCACCTGATGAAAGGTCCACCATATGGGACCTGAAACTTTGTCTTACCACTGTTCTTGGCTGTCACATTAAATGGAGAATTGCATTATGAACCTGTGAGTAGAGATGTACTTTGTACCTCTGTCCTAGATGAGACCTGCACTATGAAGAATTTGTTTGTCTATGTTGTGTTGGCTGCACCAGCCGGATTCTCCTCGCCTGAACCCGTTTCCCCGCACTTTGGAGTTGTTACATTTTGCACAGGCACAAATAATAGCTTTATATGTCCTTTTTAGCTTTCACATTCAGTTCTCGTGATCCCCTGTAACATAGAAGCCTTCTGTGTGTATTTTAGGAGAGTATGGCATTCCCCAGCCGTGGTATTTCGCATTCCTGCCAACCTATTGGTGTACATTTGCCGTTCCTTGGGAAGGGGATGGTAAGTAATGATACGTGTTTTGAAATAGCTATATCCAGACATTAAAAATACGCTAGAAATACTGATCTGCTCAGAAAGGGATACAATGTGTATTCAGTGTGTGACCTAGTAAAAAGATTTGATGCAGAAGTGCAACATGAATGTTATTGAGGGTGGGCACTTTCACTGGGGTTTTGAGTTTGGTATTGGTTTCATGCCTAAAAATGTTCTGTGTTTTTATTCTGAAGTTGGTTTTGGAAAAGTTTCTGTATGCAATCTGTATGCCAACCAGTATACTCAGCAACAATGTAATGTAACTGTGTTAAACCAATTGCTGCCTGCCCCATCCTCTCCCCCTCTCCCCCCACTTTACCGCCCTAGGCGGCGGCTGTCTAATTCGCCTAATGGTTAAACCGGCCCTGTTTCTAACCAAAACCTTCTTAGTACGTCAATTGCACAAGCATGTTTAACTAGGGTGAAGCTTATGCCCCTGCGAGATGGTCCAGCACTTTTAGTTATTACAAATCCCCCTGTCAGTGAAGTGACTAAGCCCCCTCCCCTTAAATTAGAAAAACAATGTCACTATTCACCCACTTATTATATCTATTGTTTTAAGCATTCTCACTAGTAACCTAATGCTTTTCACTATTGATGGAAACCATTCTATCCACAAGATTGACTAAAATGTAGATATTTAGCTATAGTAATCGTATCAATTATACTAATTCTACATCAATTCCCTCCCTTAAGGCGATTCAGTAGAAACTGAGCTATCCATACATGAGCACATGGAAGATAACCACGGAGAGGCAGAAGGTAAGAGCACCAACGTTTTACCAGTCCGAAAATTATGCAGAAGAGCTCATCAGTAACCGAACAGGTCCAGGCAGTAAAATCATCCAAATTGAATTATCATTCATTCCCACACTAGAACCATGCTGCACACTCCAGTTCTTCGGCTGGGCCACGGCTTACTTCCGGTCATAAACATGTCATATATGATGGCTATGCAAAGGTTTTCTATGTGTCCACTGTTTATTTCTAATACACATGGCAGTTCAGACTGAATCATAGTTGGAAAACACAAAAATCTCCTTAAATGTCACCTGCGAATATTAATTCTATTTTTAAGCGTTTAAAATAATAATGGAACTGAACATCTCCTCTCATGTCACCAAGAGCCCCCTGAAAGGAGTATATGAACCCCGGGAACAGGCAGTGTCAAGTCTTCCAATCACCAAAACATCAGCGTTTCCTTCTTTGAACATATGATATAATAATCATGGAAATAGTAATGAATTATTAGCACCCAAGATCTGTAAGTAAAAACACAGTCGTTACTTATACTGAGTACCATCCCACTTCCACTACTAATCTTTCCAAATCTCTCACCTGCTCTCCCTCTTTCTGATCTAAAAATACCACTAATTGTGCATTAGTTTGATGATTATATTTGTGCCCCAGTCTGAGCAGAGGGATATTTGACCCCTATTGTTGGCTCTGAATTGAGATGTAGGACGAGCTGACACATGCTCATTGATTTGTCTGCAAAATGTAAGCTGGAAACAAAAAATAATTTATTTATTTATTTATTTATAAAATGTTTTGCCAGGAAGTAATACATTGAGAGTTACCTCTCGTTTTCAAGTATGTCCTGGGCACAGAGTAAAACAAATAATACATGGTTACAAGTACAGTTACATAAATGAACAGGGTATACATTATATACAAGACATTGCATGCACAGTTAAAGAAAATATATATTATAAATTTGGTGCTGTTGCAATGGAAAAAGAAACTTGAGTTCACTATTATATTTCCTGTATTATCACCTAAAGAAAAAAATTATTATTTAACCCATTTGCTAACAGTCCCAACATTAAACAAAAAAAAATACACTCTAAATGATACTGTAA
This sequence comes from Ascaphus truei, assembly GCA_036426205.1. Lineage (NCBI taxonomy): Eukaryota > Metazoa > Chordata > Amphibia > Anura > Ascaphidae > Ascaphus > Ascaphus truei. Next base: position 26,749,113 of record CM071576.1, read on the forward strand.
TAATACTGATACTACTAGACAGACATCAGTCCAACAGAGTATAGTACATGAAGAATTATCGTTCCTGAGTTCGATTTAAAGCAGCAGTTCAAGCAATATCCTACAGGTGTGTTTTTTTTTTTTAATAATCAGTTCTGTACTATGAGAAAATACTCTCTCTAGCAGTGCACTAATTGTATCTAGTAACTGCCTAGTCAATTATATTCCAGGAACTACATTGCCCAAAATGCTGTGCAAGAACTGAATTAAATAACCCTGAGCAAGCGATTATTTACCGGAGAACGGATGAACCTGCAGCTTAGCTAATCACTTGTCAGTGTGCAGATTGTATTGATGCACATACTGAATCGGAAAAAAATATATATCTTTTTTAAAACGGCAGCTTGAACTGCAGCTTTAAATGCAGTCTGCCCGTTATTGACCAATGTTTCTCTCCAAGTACATTGGACCTTGAGAAACCCATTTGCTGACCAGCAATGCATTCCTCTGGCAGGCAAGGGTTTAGTCTATTTATTAACATGGATTTCTTTTGTACCACTCCTGTTCCTGTATCTTTGTATCTGTAGATAAGAGCGACGAGAATCCGAATGAAGCGGTGAAGGAGAACCCACACGAAACTGTCGCGGAACCAGCGGTGAAGCCAGAGGAAATCATTGATAACAAGTGTAAAAAAGAGCAAAACGCAGCCGCGTGCAAACACAGAGCGAAGAGAGAGAAGGAGAAAGAAGAGAAGCAAAGGAAAGATGAGCAGGAAAAGGAGAGGGAAGACAAAGATGAAATGAATAACGGTGAAGCCAATAAGGGCAGCAAACCGTAACAATGAAATCAGTTTGTATTTGGTATAAAACACCGTGTTGGAGAGAAGGGTCGATATTTTCACCCAAGTTCACAAACCATACGCCGGGGTTTTTTTTTCATAGCAAACACGTTTGCAAGCAGCTTCACAAAGTAAAAGTCAATCCCATACCCTAAAATAATAATCACTATAAATTACTTTATTTTTAATTTTATTCATATAATACTGTAGCTCAGATTTAAAAAAAAAATGTATTGTAATAAAATGTGTATTTATTTATGTATATGAACACACATACATTGGGGGGTTAATCATGAACCTTCAATGGAACTTCTTTGCGATTATCCCCTTAATCAGCACTACCACAGTCTAATCAATGGATAACCCTTATAGAAAGAGATTGATATATATATTTCTGTAATATATATATACACACACGATATGTCTATTGTAATAGTCTGGGACATATATACTAAGTAAGTGCTATGCCATAAGACACTTCCAGGTGCCAGAAGACAACTTACAGCCCATTCACTTAAATGGTGTCTTCCAGCACTAGAAGGTGTCTTATGGCAAAGCCCCACTCAGTAAATAGGACCTTGTATGGCCAGTGGGGACTGGGGATCTTCATACACTCTTATCATTTCTTTGCAGCAAATTCCTTTTTTGAACCTGAGCCACCGGGAATGATTCCTGGCGTATGTGTTCAAAACCTGGTGAAAGTCTATAAAAATACCTGCAAGCCGGCTGTGGACAGAATGAGCATCACTTTTTATGAAGGTCAGATCACTGCCTTCCTAGGTCACAACGGAGCTGGGAAAACAACAGTGTTGTAAGTGCCTCCGACCTCCGTATTTTCCTAGACAGAGTGGTAATAAATCAGTTTGTTATACCTATATCCTACTAAGTACAGAGACAGCATTGGCAGTAGAAAAATTGGTGTCACTTCCTGTGTCTCTATTTATTATGCTTAATCCACACTATATATTTATATACCAATATATTTTTAATTAATGCGTGGTAATGTAGCGATCTTCAGAAACTTGGGGAATGCAGGGATCAAAAAAAAGAGAGAAAGGGTGCACAATGGTAAAATATTGTTTCTCACAGGATACTAGTGTGGGTAAACGAGTGGATCCGCACCTACATATGTTTTATTAAAATCAGGAAAAACTTGCAGCAATCTTAGACAGGTTAGACTTTTCTTTTACAAGACACCCCCCTTCCAATTTTCAATTCAAGTCTCAAGGAAGGGAGAAATGCATACAATAGTGCAGATGGAACTAGATATGGAAGTGTGTGTGTGTGTGTGTGTGTGTGTGTGTGTGTGTGTGTGTGTGTGTATCTGTACCGTGTTAGCCAAGTTTAATAATACATTCATAAATACATACATACATACTTTCTCTTATATCACGTGCATTCAGGGACTATCTAACACCTCAGGTCATAAATAGCATACTGCACAGGGGGAGGGATAGGCTTCACCTGTGTTTTGTTTCAAGAAAGGTTTTTGGCCGAATCAATTGTAACATCGCCCGAAGAAGAGATAATTGTATCTCAAAGGTTGCACAAATAAAAGCATTTCGTTAGCCACAGAACGATATTGACTATCTGTTTTTGATATATATATAATCACAGAACATCAAAGTGTGCACTCACATTTTGTCAATGTTAAAATAGCATGTCAGATCTCAAAATCTGTTTTGAGGAATGCAGGGTCTCTGCAGTGTAACCGCCGCCGGCACAAGCCTCGGCGTCCCTCGTGACTCGTCCGTGTCACTTCCTGTGTGTTTGTCTCTGCCTGCAGGGTCATCAACACAGCAGAGTCTCTTTTAGGACGAGCTCATACACTCCGCTTGATTGTGAGTGTGCGAGATCCATCTGTGCCGTGCTGCTGTAGCACAGGCGATCTGTGCTCATAGTGTTGCAGGTGTTTGGGGGCATGGTGGACGCATCACGGATGTGTCACAAAGCTGGTTCGCCCTCATTGGCTGAACCAGCTCACGTGACGCTGACATCCCGCGGCAGCCACCTGAGAAGACAACATTTATTGTCATCTCAAAACGCAGCCGCGTCAACGTGCTACTTCACCGGTAGGCGCGCAGGCACTTGGCTAACTACTATAGCAAAGTACTGAATTTGTGCCTGACATGCGCGCCAATGGGGACTAGGAAATGTCCTCGGTTTACTCGGCTGTCTCCATCCTACGTGTTTCGCGGGGTACTCTGCATCAGAGAGTTCTGTCCTGCACAGCCGCTTCGTCAACGTCCTGCGTAGCTGAGTGCCCTCGACAATGTCTCTTGCTGCTGCTGCTGCTGCTGCTGCTGCTGCTGCTGCTGCTGCCGCCGCCGCCACTCCGATGCGCCATCTTCAAATGTCCTTTGATATTGACAAGGCTGCGCGGGGCTCAAACATTTAAAGATAGCACTGGGTTCACAGCACGCCCTATTTGGTCAAGTGCCCTATTTGGTCAAGTGCCCGGCCAGCCCGCCCCTTAATCTGGCCCTGGGAGAGAGAGAGGATATAGGGAGAGGAGATATAGGGAGGAGAAAAGAAAATGAGGAGGGAGTGAGGGGAGAGGATGGGCTGAGGAAGAGATGGATGGGGGGGAGGGAGGAGAGAGGATCGGTGGGGGGAGGGCGGAGAGAGGATGTGGGGTGGGGGAGGGAGAGGAGAAGAGGATGGGGGGAGGGACAGGAAGATGAGAAGGATGGGGGGAGGAGTAGAGAGGAGGGGGGAGGGGAGGAGAGGGAGGGAGGAGAGAGGAGGGGGGAGTGGAGCGAGAGAGGCAGGAGGGGGTGGCGAGGAGAGAGGATGGAGGGGGGGAGGATGAGCGGATGGGGGAGGGAGGAGAGGAGGGAGGTTGGATAGAGAGAATGAGGGAGGGAAGAGAGAGAGAGGATGGGAAGAAGGGACGAGAGAGGAGGATTGGGGGGGGATAGGAAAGAGAGAGGATTTCAATTGCTCAGTGAGACTTGCCACCATGATGTCAGTCGGTGAGATAATGCAGCTCTGCGTGGCAAATCACGTTATTTTTAGACTTCAGCATCGCATTAGATTGATGTAAGCACAAAAGAAACTGTGTTGACAATACGTAGGCGCGCTAAATATGTTACGTAATATGATGTCAGTTTCGCCACATTTAGCCATTACCTAACTAACATCATGTCAAGTCCCTTCGTTCCCTCTAACAGAGCTCTGGATCTGCGCAGTTAGGAGGAACGCCTGTTTTGCATAGGATTTGCAGTAACGTCCATTATAGCTATCGCAAGGCCATCTTCGTCATAAAACGGCCTTCACGCACTTTTGTTCAGCTTTGAGGATCTCTGTTAGCAGTTAACGGTGCATTCATTTAGGGTAACGCCTCGTTAACTCCATAACAGAGCTTTGTAGATCTGGCCCAGAGCCTCCCCCATGAAATACCAGAGAGAAAACAGGAGAGTTTCAAGTCATTTAGATAAAACTAGGGCAAAAAAAACAGAACAATAATTATTTTAGAACAAGAGAAACATTGAAAGCAATTGAATTCTTTCCTTTGATAAATCTGGTGCAATTCATATACATTTTTGCTCCACGCTTGGACTAGTTTTGCAGACAGGAGACTTTCATAACTATACAGAATAAAGGGTTGGCGTAGGAGCTGCTTATTTGGGGTCACATTGGCACAGTGGGCAAGCTTTTCCTCGTTTGGCCAGAATAAGGTCATAAAGACCTTTATTGTGAATGGAGGAAATACAAAAATGGGAAGTTCAAAATTGTGTGTATGTGTGTGTATATATATATATTAAGAAAAACACACAAAAACAAGAAAAAAATGAATAATAAATGCAGAAGGAAGTTCTGCAGCATTGAGGAGTCAAAGGATCATGGGTATTACAATATGTTCCTTCATGTTTTCTGCTTCCAGATCCCTGGACATCAGGTCACATAGCCTGCTCACTTCTTGTGCAGTTGTGAGACAGCGTTATTAATAAACAAGTGTGAGGAGGAGATGTACAATAAAAGGAACTCATGAGAAATTAAAACTTAAAGAATAATGAAGCATTTACTACAAGAATGCGAGTGCTGATAACCTTGTTCCATGCCATTGTGAGACATTATGTACAGCCCTTTTAGTGTCACTCTAAATCCCTGGACATTCTGGGTGGTAATAGTCCTGTACATAGCTGCATAGATCATGGAGACTTTGAGAACCACAGGATCCACGTCTCATACCGACATGGAGCAAGGTTGGCAATGCTGGAATATATCATTGTGTTAGCCAAATGAAAGAGACAATTTCTTCAAAGTACAAGTCTCCTCTAGGGCAGAGATACAAAGTTGAGCATGATCAAAGGCCATATGGACGAAACAGTCCCGTTCCACGTTCTTGGCGCTGTTCACATTAAGGGGAATGCATGATGAACTTGTGAGTAGAGATTACTTTGAATCTCTGTTCTAGATGAGGAATTGTTTGTCTATGTGGGGTGGTGCCAAAGCAGGATTTCCTGCCTGAAATGTTCCTCCGCGCTTGGAACCCACATAAAATAAATAGTCCACCCACACAAAAAAACAAAAAAAGGAAATGAACATACCATGAAGCTACATGGCTGCAAAACTGTGTATTGTGTCTTTCCCCATATTGTTTCTTCTTTGTTTGCTTGTTTTGAGAAGAAAGCATTTGCAGTATATACTTTATTTTGAATACAGTTTTGTAGAGATTAAATGCACGCTACACACAAAAACTTTAACAAGTGGAAAACAAAACAAATTCTTTTCATTTTTGTAGTAGGAGAACCACTTGCTGACTTATATCATAGGGGGCACCTCCATGTTTTAACCTTTGATGTTTTGTCCTTCTGTAAGGTCAATCATGACTGGCTTGTTCCCACCAACATCTGGCACAGTGTGGGTTCGTGGTAGAGATATTCATACGCACATGGACTCAATCCGGCAAAGCCTGGGGATGTGCCCACAGCACAACATTCTCTTCCGTCAGTAAGTGCTCACTGAATTTGTTGTCACATTTCTCAGTTGCATTGATTCACACCAAATAATCTGTTGTGGAATATATATATAATACTACAGTGGTCGACAAAAGCCCAAAAATTTAGTCGCCGAACATAAAAAAAATTACTCGCCACCTAGTACCACAGTGTGCTGCTGTGGGCCAAGAGGGATCGCCAGCACACCCAACATGGCAAATGTTTAAAAATGCAGTTAAATCCACTCGCCCGGGGCGAGCAAATGTATAGTTGTCGAACATATATATATATATATATATATATATTAGATATATATATATATATATATATTAGAGATATTAAAAGAGAAAGAAGCGCCCGATCCTTGTGTAAAATCTGAGGACAAGGTTTTAATAACATGAACTGAGACAAATGCAAACTCACAATATGCCACAAGATATAAAGCGTAGTATGAGCAAGCTCATGCACCAACAAGTCGCCAGACCGCCATCAGAAAGCTCCGTCATTGAGTGTATCTGTGTAAGACCTCCCTGCTACTGGTGTCACAGTTTTCAGATTCCTCCGGCAACCTGCTGCTGTTCCTGGTCTGTGAAAGTCTTTGTCGAGGGAAAGTAACTCAGGATACTTCCTCTCTTTCTCTCTGGCGTCTGCACTGCTGGGCACTTCACTTGATCTCTGTAGCTTGCTAGTACCACGTGACCCTACGCGTTTCTTCCGAGACAGTGAATTTCATCGGGGGATAGACTACACCCATAATCACCCATAATCACTCAGTATATATAGTGCCGCAGTCCAATCATAGAAATGAATCACATTGATTGCTAAACCCAGCAGCAGGGAGGACCTGTTGGGGGAGTTGAGCACCCCTGATCTATAGTCAGGCTCTTCAACTAGTTTTCCAATGGGATCAAATCATCTCAAGAAGGAGCAGCATTATACAATAAATGTTCCAGATATGTGTAAAAGAAAAACAAACAGAAAATAAATGAACATATTTCTTGATTGATGGAGCGAAAAAGCAGTTTTGTCCAGAGAAACTGTCAGGGTTCTGCTCGCCACAAACCAGGGTCGGACCGCGAGGCTGAGGTGGGGTTGTAAAAGCACCGACCTGAGACCGCGCAGGCTGATCCGGATTGCGCAGTTCGTTGTCAAACGTAGCAGGATCAGGAAAGGAGAAGACAGCGTCGTCGTTGTACAAGCCAGGGTCAGGACAGGAGATATCAGGATAATCATTGTTCAGGCAAGAGTTCGGCAACAGGTAGTCAGGAGAGCCCCGCTTCAGCTTAGGAGCGCGGGGTTGGCCTCTGCGCGAGCGACGACCATGGCCCATGGTACTGGTCACAGGAGATGTTAGGCAGACCAGAATAGCACACCGCTTTGCTGCACGGGTGCACCAGTGCTACAGCGCAAGAGTCCTGAGCGGCTGGGGAATCCTCTGTAACAGCGCAGGAACCAGGACACGGCCTCTCTAGATTAGGGAAAGAGTAGGCCCCAGGAACCAGGAAGCTGAAGATCCACAGGGAAACCTCCGCTACAGTGCAGGAATCAGGAGACTGAAGAGCGCGGGGGATACCTTTGCCTCAGTGCAGGAATGCAGGAAGCTGAAGACATAGGGGATACCTTTGCTTCAGCGCAGGAGAACAAGCGGGAACTTGAAGGAAGCTGAAGGACGCAGGGCGGAACCTGGTATCAGCATATGAGAACAAGCGGCTTGAAGGGAGCTGAAGGACGCAGGGCGGAACCTGGTATCAGCCATAGGATGACACAAGCAAGCGTTGAATGAAGCTGAGACGCAGGGCGTAACCTTTTATCAGCATAGGAGAACAAGCGAGGGCTTGTGGCAAAACAGTAGACATCCAGTTAGGACTATGCTCGGCCAGGAGCATTATGGGCAAGCAATACTTAAAGGCCAGCGGGCCAATCCCCGGCGGGGGTGTGAAGGTACTGCCCCTAATGAGTGAATGCAAGTATAGTTTGCAATGAAAGGCTGCACAGCTGCAGTAGATACCAGAGGGAGTGTGTATTGCTTTGATGAGTGAATCCAGGCTGCAGCAAACCTCAGGAGAGCTGATCCAGAACTGCACCGGTCTGCAAGGTAAGGCAACCAGTAAACCATGGAGCGGATTCCTTACAGAAACCCAACAGGTAGCATGGAGAGATAAGAGAAGGTAACTGATGTATTGTGGTCTTGAAAGTTGTTGCAGTTAAAAACATCAGTAATGACTAATGTCTGCCCCCATCCTGTGGGTTTTCTCTCGGAAGAACGGATCTCTTGTGTTGATTCCCACAATACTCCACGTCTCCTGGAATGAAGATAATTCTCAGAAAATGACATATCATTTTTAATTGTAAATCAATACATTAAAGTCTACGAGATCTTTTTATCAAAGCCTCCCAGCTGTAAATCTGAGAAAATAAACAGTTATACACCCCACACCCCCGAACGCCCACATGCGCGCACACACACGCATGCACACACACACGCATGCGCGCACACTCACACACTTTAATAAAGATGGTACATTTTTGGCCCCAGTTTTGTGACCCAAAAACTTTGATAAATAGACCCCTTCTCTTGTAAAGCGACAGCAATGCATACGTCCAGTAACCCAGTCACTTTGGATCCCTTTTACAAGAGGCGACACTTTGTTGTTCTGTTTACAGGATGTATTATCTTCCAGTATTAGAGTCTCCATTCTGCAGTATAAAAACTGCTCCAACATGACTATTGCTCTTAAGGGGCCAATCCCTCCTAGGACCAAAGTGACCTAATGCCAGTGATGTGTCTAAGTGATGTGTTACACTTGGTTGATTGATTGCCTCTTTTTTTTTTTTTACCAAAATCTGACACAAATGAGTATTTTATAAATGATTTGTAGTTGAGCTTTGATTTCCTCTGGCTCCTTGGTTTTGTGTGATGTCGCAGTGAGTTCAGCAAGTGCTTGTACAGCCAGGTGCCTCTCTCTTCTCTTCCCCTTATGATTATTGTCTGTCTGATAAGGACAAGGTGGTCTAAGGTTAAAGAAAACACTTGATTAACAAACAGGTTCCATTGCCGGGTTCCTAAGAAATCAGACTTGGTATTTGTTTAGGAAAAAAAGGTAAATGGACAAATCTTTGCTATTAACCTGGTTAGAATTGTTAAGGGAAGCCAAGTGGACTATTACATTATTTAAAAGGGTCATGTTCTGGTGGGATACATGGGCGTGCATCTGTGACTTTTCGTCTTCTGTTCCTACAGATTGACAGTGGCAGAGCACATTCTGTTTTATGCTCAGTTGAAAGGCAAATCTAGAAGGCAAGCTGAGAGGGAGATGGAGATTATGTTGGAAGACATTGGCATCTCCCAGAAAAGAAATGAGGAAACTCAAAATCTATCAGGTATCCATTGGTTTCCTGTTTATGTTCTCCTCTTCTTCCATTGGACTTTTAACTCACTCGATGACCCTTTTATCACTCCAGGGACCTGCACAGCATTACAGGCATTTCTTGCATCAAAAGGACTAATTACAAATCAGTGTAGACCATGGGTGGCCAACTCGAGTCCTCAAGGACCACCAACTGGTCAGATTTTCAGGATATCCCTGCCTCAGTGCAGGTGGCTCAATCAGTGGCTCTATCATAATGACTATGTTGGTGGCCCTTGAAGACTGGGATTGGCCATCCCTGGTATAGACGGTACAACAGCTTCATTTATTCCTCATTGAATGTAAAATAACAGCATTTGTTGACTGAATAATTCATCTTCTCTTCTAATCTTTAGGTGGTATGCAGAGGAAATTATCTGTTGCAATGGCGTTTGTTGGGGATGCAAAAGTTGTGGTTTTGGACGAACCCACTTCAGGTGTAGATCCATATTCCAGAAGGTCTATTTGGGACCTCCTGCTCAAGTATCGGTCAGGTAGGCTCAGTCATATTGTGTAATATTCAACCTAAATGAATGGGAAGGTGGTGAATACAGTATCTAAGCACATCAACTACAGCAAACCGACATAGATGAAGAAGAGAGAGAGAGTTTTTTCAGATTGCTCAAAGTTCTCTTTTTTTCTGTATTTTCGAATATATATTGTTTAAAATGCAAAATCTATGCATATTTGTATACCTTCTTATCCAGCCACATCCTTGGAGTAGTCAGTATGTTGAAGGGAGGCCACACATATTCCATTCCTTGTATCCCCAATATCCCTAAATACCAGAGGCCCGTATCCTTGTAGAAAATAGCAAGTATCACCAATATTGTATCACCAATACATCTCATATGTATCTGCTATAATGAAATCTCAACCTAAATGTGAAGATTAGAGGCAGGGCCGCCAATAGAAATCATGGGGCCTGGGACAAATGAAAGGAGCAGGGCCCCCCCCCCCCCCCCCCTACCCCATAGCACCCCCCCCCCCCGACCCCATAGCGCAACTACCACGAAAAAAAATATCTTTTAGCGCCAACTTTTACTTAACTGTTTTTCTTATTGTGTAATACAGAAAATATTCAATGCAACCTGTTTTATTTTATTTTCAACAAAAGACATGTGACTGCCTGAGTGGGTGGGTGTGTGGGTGAGTGGGTGGGTGAATGACAGTGACTGGGTGGGTGAATGTCAGTGACTGGGTGGGTGAATGACAGTGACTGGGTGGGTGAATGACAGTGACTGGTGTGGATGACAGTAGAATGACAGTTGGGTGAATACCGTGGGTGACGACGTGGGTGGGGTGACAGGTTAATGAATGACGTGTGGTGGGTGACGGTGGTGGTGGGTGAATGACGTGGCGGGTGGGTGAAGACGTTGGGTGGATGACAGGACTGGGTGGAGACAGGGACTGAGTGGGTGGGAGGACATGTGGAACAGGGACTGAGTGGGTGGGAGACGGGACTGAGTGAGAGAGGGGTTGGAGACAGGGACTGAGTGGGTGGGAGACAGGGACTGAGTGGGTGGGAGACAGGACTGGGATTTGGGTGGGTGGGAGACAGTGACTGGATGGGTGGGAGACAGGACTGAGTGGGTGGGAGAACAGGGACTGAGTGGGGTGGGAGACAGGACTTGGTGGGGTGGAGACAGGGACTGGGTGGGTGGGAGACAGGACTGAGTGGGTGGGGACAGGGACGAGTGGGTGGGAGACAGGGATTAGTGGGGGGCGAAGTGACTGCTGGGTGGGAGACAGGGACTGAGTGGTGGGAGACTGACTGGGTTGGTGGGAGACAGGACTGAGTGGGTGAGACAGGGACTGGGTGGGTGGGAGACAGTGGACTGAGTGGGTGGAGACAGGGACTGAGTTGTGGGAGAGCAGGGACTGAGTGGGTGGGAGACATGACTTTGAGTGGGTGGGAGACAGTGACTGGGTGGGTGGGAGACAGTGACTGGGTGGGAGACAGGGACTGAGTGGGTGGGAGACAGGGACTGGGTGGGTGGGAGACAGGGACTGAGTGGGTGGGAGACAGGGACTGAGTGGGTGGGAGACAGGGACTGAGTGGGTGGGAGACAGTGACTGAGTGGGTGGGAGACAGTGACTGGGTGGGTGGGAGACAGGGACTGAGTGGGTGGGAGACAGGGACTGGGTGACGGTGACTGGGTGACAGTAACTGGGTGACAGTGACTGTCAGTGACTGGGTGGGTGACTGTCAGTGACTGGGTGGGTGACTGTCAGTGACTGGGTGGGTGACTGTCAGTGACTGAGTGGGTGACAGTGACTTACCTTGACCGGGTGGGTGCAGATTGCCGCCGGACGCTTCCCCCTCCTGCCCCCGATATCCCCGCGGCAGCTGCCCGGGATGGGAGGTGGGCTTGGGGGGGGGGGGCGGGCACGGGAGGTGGGCTCGGGGGGCGTGCGGGAGGTGGACTCGGGGGACGCGCAAGAGGAGCAGGTACTTCCCCCTCCGTCCCACGTTGGGAGTGGGGGGGAGGGGAGGGGAGTGGGGAGCGGGCCCTACGCATGCGCGTTGGGACCGGGGGGGGGGAGATCGGGCCCTGCTTGCCCTGCGCATGCGCACTGGTACGGCAGGGGAATTGCCGCCATTTTTTAAAAACTTTTTTTTACATTTATTTAAATAACTGGGGCCCTGACACACGGGGCCCGGGACGCCAGTGCCCTTTGTCCCCCGCTGTTGGCGGCCCTGATTAGAGGATTGAAAGTGGAGGCACTGGCTTGTGTAATGAATGTAACAGACATGGCAGTGCCTCCGGTTCTTTGAATGGTCCAAAGACTATGACCATCACACAATAATGTAATGTTAAAGAATAGGATGTGTGTACTTGTGATTGTACATTGCATTTTTTCAGAGCTTAGTCTTTTTACCAGGCAGGACCATTATCCTTTCTACACATCATATGGATGAAGCAGATCTCCTCGGGGATAGAATCGCAATCATAGCTCAAGGAAAGCTTTACTGCTGTGGCTCTCCTTTATTCCTGAAGAACTGCTTTGGCACAGGCTTCTACCTAACTCTGGTCCGTAGGATGAGGAACGTCAAAGATACAGGGAAAAAGGATTCCGTAAGTATAAGAAAAACAAAGAGAGACCACAATCCCAAACTATAAGCACTCTGGAATACCAAATAGGATTACAAAAAATATTATATTTATTAAATACATCAAAAATACATCTTGAAAATCAATCACATCGCCAGTAATACACTACACAACAAAAATACATTTCAACATAATTAATGTCTGCCTCATAAAAAGTCTAACACTATACAAAGAATAGTGCCATCAACAAAGACTGGTGAACAAAAAAGTTGTAAAAAGTCACTCAAATGTACTACTAATCCCACAGATGAAAAAAGTAAACATGACACTTATAATATCATCAACATATGTAGGGGCTGCACATTAATACCCAGTGATAGAAAAACAAGTAATGATCATAAAATAAACAACGAATCTAAAATATACCCCTTAAGAAGATCCCCCTGTGGGATCGAAACGTTGAAGATATGTGCTATATGTTTAATACATAAGGCCCGGGCCATAGAGGTGTGGGAAGAGCGGAGGCGCGCTAACGCTGAGGCTCGCCTGCTTCAGTCAGCGCGATTGCACGGACTTGCAGGCGAGCCAGCGTGCGCGAAGGGAGCCGGGGGGAGGTGGTTGGAGGCGGGGCAGTGACGTCGCTGGGCCAATCGCCCGCGATGCACTGACGTCAATGTCACGGCGCCGACGTCACGGCACCATGACGTTGACGCTGCTGTGCAGTGATTGGAGGTTTTCAGCCGACAGCGCGCTGAAAAACAGCTTGGCGCTCGGCTGAAACCTCCAACGCCTCAGCACGCCTGCGGACACTCGCGTGAGCCCCCTCTCAAGGCATCCTCATTGAGGATGCAGGGGCTCAGCGCGGAGCGTCCGCACGCCTCAGCACGGCCTGTCCATCTATGGACGCAGCCTAATACTGCTTCAAACTGTCTCAGTGCTATCGCCTCTTTGCCGCTTCATGGTAATGTATGCTTTTATTATTTCTATGGGACATGCACCAGCCCACTACTGATTACCTACAGGAGTGCCAGTGACCTTCCTTCAACTATAAATATATATATATATATACACACACGCACACACACACACATTTCCCTTATCTAGATGACAGATAATCAGCTACTTGCATGCACACATATATAGTGTTACACATCCACATTTTAGACTATCATCGTTAACCGATCATCATTCATCAGATTAATAATCAATGCATGATGCTTTTCTAATACATTAAACACATATCTCCAGATTTAGTGGGGGGAACGAATCAGGAACCTAACAAACACATACATTATTTTTACTTGCCATGTTCCTTTGCCTTAAAGCTAAATAAGCAAATAATCTCAGTTTGGGGTTTAAGAGACATAAGGTGTCATTCTCAGTTCATACTTTGACATTTTACAGTAAACAGCTACAAAGAAATACTGTAGAAACCCTTAGTCCTGAAAGCATAAATGTGCCTATAAATTGTAGTTTTTCCATATAAATGCAGCACATTTTGTTTCCTTTGTCCAGGCCTCCTGTCGCTCTGACTGCTCCTGTCCATGTCCCAGCTGTGCACCCAAAATGAAAGAAGATACAATGGAGCAAGAGTTAGACGGTGAGGGATAACTGTCTGGGATGTAACACTAGTGACCCCTATTGTTAGTTTTAGGTGCCGTGTCCTTGAACAGTTTCAGCCTCGTCCTTTCACTAGTAACGAGAAATTATACAGATGTGCAAAACATTCCACAATTTAGTCGCAAACTTTTAAGCATATTTCTCGCAAAATTTGATTCCCTGCGAAACGTTTTGCCAAGCTTTAAAGAGGCAATACAAGCAATATGCTACATGTTCTGTAATACAGTATTAGATCATACTTACTGCATTTTATCTTTTTTTCTTTTTCATCTCTTAATGGCATTTTTAAAACAACAAAAAGTGAAATCTTATATGTTTCTTTTAAATAAATCAGTGCTGTAGTATTATATAATACTTACTGCATTTTTTTAATTATTATTATTATTATTATTATTATTCAACAACTGTTAATGCCAACTTTATTGAGTTTTAAAGCATCCTTTGATTTCTATAGCTGGTTTTAACCCACCTGCCAAGCAGTGCAAGATCTTTGCTCTACTTTCCTGTTTGTGATCATTTGTTGCCAAATGTCCCAGCAGTTTGAGCTGCAAACTGTAACAATAAATACGGTTACTTAAGTAATATAAAGATACATTGTAGCTGCTGGGTTACAGTGCCTGAAGGATTCATTGAAACTGAAAGGCAGTCATTATGTTAGTCACGCAATCAGTATTTAGACAGATTTATAACAGGAGCGAACGATTGCCAGCGTAGGTAAGAATGTTAGAATGGTACATTGCCACGTGCGTTACATATACAAAGAAGAAGAATAAGGGAGGGAATGTGGTATTGCTGCTTTCATGAGTTTTAATAGACTGAGTATCATTTCATTTCTATAGCAGGCCTTAACCCACCTCCCCAGCAGTGCAAGATCTTTGTAACACATTCCTGTTTGTGATAATGTGTTGCAATATTCCCAGCAGTTGGAGCTGCGAACTGTAATAATAGATAATGTCACCATAGTAATATAAGGATACATTGTAGCTGCTGAGTTACACTGCATGAAGGATTGATTGAAACTGAAAGGCAGCCATTTAGTGGACCCTGGGAAGCAGGATCTCTGCTGATCAATCACAGGAGAATGAGTCAATCGGCAGTTTAGGTAATTAGTTTTCAATAAAGGTAATCAAAGGCTGCATGTATTAAAACCAAAACAAAAAATTTAAGTGCCGCGCAGACTGTTTCTTTAATGGAATAATAATGTTGTCAAATTAGTAAGCTTTCAGCAAAATATCGCAAGACAGTGAGTGAAACGTGCGCATCCTATTTATAGATTACATCAATTTTTTTTTATCACGGTATTTGTTTCCAGTGTTATTGTCTTGTTTGAATAATTATCATTTAACCATGCACGGACTGATCTCTGGATCATTGTTCTATTTTATTTAAGAGTAAGGTGCCACACAAGTTCTACTTTTGTGTGTATATATTATACGAGGAGATATCTAATATATATATATATTATATATATATAATATATATATTATATATATATATATACACAGTTGGTCGACAACCACACACAAAAAATCTACTCGCCACACAAAAAAACTACTCGCACCTAGACAAGAGTGTGCTGCTTGGGCCACTAAGTAGGCTCGCCACGAGTTAAATCCACCGCCCGGGGCGAGCAAATGTATAGGTTGTGGCGAACAGTATTATATCATAATAATATATATATATACTATATATATATATATATATATATAGATATATATATATATATAGATATATTATATATAATATGATGGTATACTCATATAATATAATATATATATATAATATAATATATATTATATAATATATATATCAACATTACCATCTCACGTCCGGCTAAAGGAAGACTGCACTCAGATCATGGGCACCCCCGACGAAAGGTTAACTCCGGAACCGAAACGTCGGACTGGGCGGCCTATTCATCGTTGATGATGCCTAATACAGACTTTTTTGTTTACATTGACGAGGCAGGTCTTCCTTACCGGAAGTGAGAATGGTAATGTTATTTTATTATTATGATTATTAGAGATGGCACTGTTGATGTTTGAGTACATTGAGTGCAAGCTGGAGAATGTTCTTTTTATATATTATATATATATATTACATTATATTTTATGGATAGCAGCAATCTTATTTGATGTATCAATGTAGCTTGGAAAGTCAAATATCAATGCTGTCAATTCTATCTGGCACAGGTGATGTGAGCGGGCTGAACCGAGTTTAATTCAATCACATGTTCCCGAAGCGAAATATGAGAGAGCATTGGACAGGAGCTGGTATATATCCTGCCAGCAAAGACTTCAAATCGAGCCTACGCCAGTCTCTTACGAGAGAACTGGAGGAAAACTTCAAGGGGACTGGGAAAATGAGCAGTTTTGGGATCTCCGACACCCCACTGGAAGAGGGTAAAAGGTAACGAAGTAGCTTTCTACCTAGTGTATTCTTTGTAGGTAACAAAGTAGAACAGTGAACAAGTATCGATCACAACAAATACGCAAGTCCACGGTATATAACGAGTGTCGTTCTGGAAGTGGCGTTGGTATGGAAACCTGTGTGTTGTTGTAAGTGAGTCCCATTGTAATGGAGTGGGGGTGTGAGCGCTGGATAACGCATTCCGGCAGTGAAAGCAGCCCTTAGGGCTTGCATGTAAGCGTTGGATATGCCATTCGTTAGTAAGGAAAGTTTGCGATAGCGAGGAATACCTGTAACAACAATATGTCACAGCAGTGAACTCATTTTAAAAATCTTATATATGAAATATGAGAGAAATAGCATGACATGTAATCAAAAGGCGGGGCATACTTCCATATTTGTTTGCCAGGAATGCGTGCCGTTAGCATGATTGAATGAGTGTCTCACGTGTATCCATTGTATGACAGCCCGTCATAAGTCTAATATCTAATGTATAAAAATTGGTGCATGCGCTGCTGTCGGCTACTAGACAAGCGCCTGAAACCACGGGATACAGTGGCATCGGGAGCACGTTCCTCACCGAGAAACAGCAGTTCGCGCAAGAAAAAAGAACAACACTGAGAATACAAAGAGAAACATATGCAGCAGTCTCTATAATAATGTGTGATTGAAGAAAAGTACTCACAGGTCCCTGGCTGCTAGAAGTGGCACAAAACGTGCTCCCTGCCGAGGGAGACAAACAGGATGAAATAGCAGGTCAATGGCGGTGCTCAGCTGAGAAATCAGGTGGCCTGGAAATCAAAGTGTGATTCAATTATTGTTCAAATGTTCTGTGTTTCAAGTAATAATTGTATCCCCATGGATTTCCAGCCTATCTCTGTATTTCAACTGTGCACCATCTTTACCTCTATTCTTTATTGTGGTAACTAAATGTTCGTCTTTGAGTGTGTACCGCGTTGGTTCGGTAGATGGGTGTCGGTTGTAGGAAGGGGTGTGGATGGGGTGGTGGTTGGGTGCTGTGTGTGTGTGTGTGTGTGGGTGGTTGTGGGTGTGTGTGTGTATGACCAGCTGTGTGTATGTATGTGTGTGTGTGGATAATGCATTATATAAATGCCAGTGTGTAGCTTTTTTGTGGCTAGTCATTTTTGTTTACGGACTGAGTAGTTATTTTTATTGTTGCATTTATCGAGGTATTATTGATTTGCTCTATTTTACGGTATTATATTTTTACTATTAACGGTATTATATTTTTTTACTACTTTACGGATTATTATTGTTTTCTATTTACGGTTATTATATGTTTTCTATTTACGGGTATTATTTTTTCAGATTTTCCTGAAAGTCACTGCAGATGCGGTTGACTGGACAGAAAACTCCAGGTACTGATTCTTTCTCAGTTATTTGTTCAGTATCGAATGGGATAAAAATATTTGAGGAAAAGTGGCAGCCAAATGATAATCGAACAAGCAACCGAAGCTTTGAGACTTGTGTAACCCTCCTGCCCGGGCTTCTAGGGAAGATTACATGGGTGTACAGTGTTTGGCTCCTCGGTATAGCTTACCTTAACTCGGGTGCTGTGATATAGGCGGCCTGGCGACGAGGTTGCAAGGATGGAAAATAATGGGCGGCCAGGACTTTGTGTACAACACATCTTTATTCGTCCCTGTATTACAGTCTTATTCACGAATTCGTATTTCCGTTAAATGCTCACTCTTAACACTGGTCGGAGGTTTGCCTATAGTTGCTCTACTGTGATGGTACCAGCCCCCTTGTTGCGGTGGAATAAACAATTGGTAATTACCCGTTTAAGCTGGGCCCATACAGGAATCTGGTGGTCCTCTGTAATGGACATGATACTTGGCCGGTGGGAACTGCCACTTCCTATACAGACTAAGACAATATACTAGTGCCAGTATGAGCTGCGGTTGGAGCCGATCACGTGACACCCTGGAGCCGCTTTTTTCATGAGGCCCTTCTGTGTGCGTGCCGCCTTCCCCCCTTTGGGACATGTAAAACCTCCATTAGCCATCTTCTGGGATCCTAAGTTAAAGGTCACGGTCCTATCTAAAAATAACAAAATAAAATGGTGGGCCTGGTCTGTTCCATTACTTTATGAATACATCCCTCTACCGATCCCTGAGGCTCCTCTTCTTCTTGTCCCCGGAACCTAAACCTTTTCCTATCTCAACAACTCCCCATGAAGTCAGAATCCCGATAGTAATAAAAGGGTGGATCCCAACATACAAACCCATGATTAGTACAGTAACGTGGTATAAATGTCATTTACTACTGGTAATAATAAGAATAATAGATGTTCTTGGTATTAGCGCTGCTAGTTGTACGCAGCGCTTTGACAGAGACATTTTGCAGGCACAGGTCCTGCCCCGTATGAGTCTTACAATCTATAGTTGTTGTGCTTGAGGCCTGGGGGATGATAAAGTGACTTGCCCAAGGTCCAAGGAGCCAGGACACAGGGGAATTGAACCAGGCTGCTTCCCTGGCTTAAACTCTCCAGGCCAGTCCTGTGTACTCACTAGCTCCTCTCCCACTGGTAAATGGAGTATGGAAATGAATTGTGGTCATTTCAGCTGTCGCTTCTGGTGGTGTGGTCTCGAACATGCATCACTTGTTTGTGCATGTGATCAATGATCACATATTGAAGTTCCACCTGGAGTGTTGCATTTACTATTATTTATGAGTTGTTTGCTCGCTTTATATTTGTGCAATCAAATAACAGGGAATGGTTGTTACAGCAGCGGAAGAATCCAGAGCAAGTCTAGCAGTGGGAAACAAGACAACTGTTTATCAATATTGATAAGAAAGGTTACTCAGGCTGGATAAAGATGGATAAACTGGTTTGAGGAGCAAAAAAATCCAATTATTATATATATATATAAAAAAAGGCTTGGAGAAAAAGCTCATAAACAATTATCAGAAATAGAGATGCTTTGATACATTATTTGCTGCCTGTTTTTGCTCTAGTTAGTATTGGATTTGGTTCCACGTTTGTGTAATGTGAGACACTTATCGATCAGTCAGAAGTTCTTCAGGATTTTCCTTTTTGTTTGCACATGAGCTTTTAGGATATAGTAGGGTTGCCAGACGTTCCGTATATACGTATGTCCCTTATCTGAATGAAATTCCCACGTCCCTGAAAGGTCTTTTGGGACGCATAATTGTCCCATATTTCAGGGTCAACAGGACAATTCAGGGATGAAGGTCTGACCAGAGTAACGGGACAAGAAGGATGGCAGCGGGTGCGTCAGCGGAAGCAAGGGGATGGTGGCTTCAGAGGAGGACCACTGGTGACAGCAGCAGCAGAGGGTTGTGTTGTGGTGGTGCTGCCCCAGTGGTAGGACCCAGAAGTTGTAATCGATTTCCGGATCATACTGCTGGGGCAGGCTCCATGCTGCCTACTGCCGCCCACCACGGTCCACATGCCACAGCCACCTTCTGCCGCCGACACCATGTCATCCTTCTCCTATGTCGCTGGACCTTTTGTCCCTGAAGTGTTGCCACCAGTAACGGACTTCACTTACAGACCAAGTGCGGTGTGCAGCCTTTAGCGAGGGAGGCGGGGTGGTGTGATGAGAGGTGTCTGGGAGGTGAGGTGAAGGTGGGCTGTGAGAGGTGACCGGGGTCTGTGAAGAGGAGTAGTGTGAAGAGGATGTGAGTGAAGAGTGTGAGGAG
The DNA here is from genome assembly GCA_036426205.1 of Ascaphus truei. Taxonomy (NCBI): domain Eukaryota; kingdom Metazoa; phylum Chordata; class Amphibia; order Anura; family Ascaphidae; genus Ascaphus; species Ascaphus truei. The sequence continues at coordinate 26,769,055 of CM071576.1, forward strand.
GAGAATCATGAAAGGTGAATGGGGCTGTGAAGAAAGAGGCAGAGAGGTGAGGGGTGAGGATGAAGGGGGGCTGTAGGGTAAGGGGGGTGTGAGGTGAAGGGGGGCCTGTAGGTGAAGGGGCTGTGAGGGGAGTGGGCTGTGATGAGGTGAGGTGGGCATGTGAAGGTGGGCTGTAGGTGAGTGTGGACGGTTGAAGGTGGGTGTGGAGGTGAAGGTGGGGCTGGAGGTGAAGGGGGCGTGAGGTGAAGGGGGCTTGGATGGTGGAAGGGGGGCTGGCAGGTGAAGGGGGTGGCGGTGTGCGGTGAAAGGTGGGCTGTGAGGTGAAGGTGGGCTGTGAGGTGAAGGGGGGCTGTGAGGTGAAGGGGGGCTGTGAGGTGAAGGGGGGCTGTGAGGTGAAGGGGGGCTGTGAGGTGAAGGGGAGCTGTGAGGTGAAGGGGGCTCTGAAAAGGTGACCAGTGGCTGTGAAGAGGAGGCCGGTGAAAGGGGCCTGTGAGGAGGTGACCAAGGGCTGTGAAGAGGAGGCCGGTGAAGGGGGCCTGTGAGGAGGAGACCATGAGAGGTGAGGGAGGGGCTATGGCGGAGAGGTGAAGGAGGGCTGTGAGGAGGAGGCCGGGGGTTGTGAGAAGGAGAAGTCTGTGAGGAGGAGACTGGGTACCGTAAGGAGGAGGAGGGCTGTGGTGAGGAGGGAGGGCTGTGAGGAGGAGGGCTGTGAGGAGGAGGGGCTGAGAGATGAGGAGGGGCTGAGAGATGGATGGTGAGGGGGCCAGAAAGAGATGGGGGAGAGAAACGGTGTGTGTGTTTGCCATGAAAATATATAGCAAATGTCTGGATTTACGTGAAATCTTCCTACTAGATTTTGGTGTCTCGGCGTGCGTCCTGTATTTAAAAAACCTTAAATGTGGCAACCCTAGGACATTTTCAAAAGTGACCTGTGAGCTTTTATGAGCTCTTGTGCAACATCTCTGGAGGACCTTAAGTATGTTACAAGGTATCACAATTCCTAGGACCTTTCCAGCGAATAGAATTCTACGTTACATAATGTCTATTTGTACAAATGCAGAGACGGAAACATTCCATGCTTTACCCATCTTTATCTCTTACCTGAACTAGGAAGTTAAGCATTTCATAGTCACGCATTCAGCGCACTCTTTTCTTGCCTATTCGGTGAAGAATGCATTTGGATGGCATAGGAGGGCCAGTTCCTCCACAATGAATCATGGATTTTAACTAGATTGTAAATAGATGCCTGCTTGCTATCTAGATCTGCTTTAGGTAAAGTAGTGCAACTGAACCCAATATCAGAAAGCATTGCACCTGGGGGGTAGGTTACTCCGTTCCAAAGATAAGTTATCTAAGATGCATTTTGCAAATGTAATTAAATTATTGTTCACACACTTTATCCAATTATGCACTTAATTGGTTGCAGTCATTGTGCCATTAAAACATATCACTATTTCAAAGTACAGATTCAACTTTTAATTTCTTCTATCCCAGAGATGTTGAATTAATATAATTACAGCAGATAACCTGTATATCTGGGCAAGTGAGTTTACAGTCTAATGTTAGTGGCAAAGGCACAGAGAGAAGGCATAACATAGCCAGCATCAGAGAGTTGGCGTAGGTTTATCCCACTTCAAAGTCCGTAACATAATTACCAGGCCATTCTCTGGGGAACTAGAGCTAAAAGAGTTATAACCCTCAGTTTTTATATTTAAAGGGGGAAATAATCTGTACAAATAAATCCACAGATCCACCCCCACATTCAAATCTCAGAAAACCCTCTGAAACATGCAAGGCTGAAAAGATCCCACCTGTTACCTGCAATGAGCCTCCTGGGCCCACCGAGGCAGATGGCAGAGCGTCCCGGCAGATAAAAGGCACCGAACTTCTCCAGCAACAGTTCAAAGCATTAATAATCAAACGCTTCCACCACGCTACTCGCAGCCGGAAGGACTTCCTTGCTCAGGTACTCAAATGAGTCTGTGGCATAAATTGCCAGCTGATCTGCTCCCAGTCTGTTAACCCGACCCCTGAAACCTATTGTGAGAGTTATAGCCATGTTAAGTTTACGCTACTAAATAGCAGATAACCACTTGGCGCGTCTAGTTTGCCCATTTTTCTATCTGCTGTAAAGCCTCAGGCCCTGTTTGATCGTTGGCTTTCTTTCATATTCAGGGTAATCTTATGTCTATCACAAGTATTTTTTAATTTCCTTACTGTAGGGGTGCGCAAACTGGGGGGTGCGCAAGATTCTCTGCAGGGGGCGCGGGGTTACACAGGCCCAGCGTGCTTCCAAAAGGCATTTAATTGAATTGCCGGGGAAGCGGTGAAGGCCTCTGTAACTCTCTCTTGCCTTGGTTCAGACGTCTTCTGGTGACGCGTCGCCATGGCAACGCGGCATCAAATGATGCAGCGGGGTCATGTGACATTGCATTGCCATGGCAACGTGACGTCATGACGCCAGTACATACGAACCACGGTAAGCGCGGGGGATGGGGGGGCGTGAGTAGAGGGGGGGGTGCAGGGAAAAAAGATTGTGCTCCCCTGTCCGACTGTATTAACCCTTACTACCTCTGCTGTTGAGTTATGAGTTAACATCATTTGATAGTTCATGAATAGGCTTGAGTGCACATCCTTATTCATTAGTAGGTTTCTTCGCTGATTGTTTGGCTTATACTAGTGACTTTATGTCATCTGTAACTGTGACTTTGTGTCCTCACTCCTTACGTGACGTGCTGCCTTTCACGTGTCTGCAGATCGTGCTTCCTGCCAGCTTTGTGTTGCTGGCGCTGGTGTTCACTCTCATTGTCCCTCCCTTTGGAGAATATTCCAGTCTAACACTCCATCCATGGATCTACGGCCAACAGTTTATCTTCTTCAGGTCGGAGGAATGCGTAGATCAGCGATAACATTTCCCTGTTAACTCCTACTTTCCTCATCATACTGCAAATTGTAGCAAAACTCTACGGGGTGCACTCCTAAATTGGCTCTGTTCTTTTCCCTACTAATATTTATTATATTTTATTGTAGTACAAAGTAGCCGTATTGGCCCTGGAGAGAAGTAGGTTCATGGCAGATAGTGATATCGTTCAGATGAGAGATCTTCACAGACTAAATTATAGTGTACAGAGTTCTGAAACCTCATAGGTTTCTTCTTCAAGTTTACTGTCACATTTGTTTGTGGAATAGCCCTGAATTCTTTCTTTTTTGGGGGGGAAATATGGCAGTAGAACGACATTTTTTTTTCCCAAGTCCTTGATGGCTACAACAATACATTTACTTATATTTTCAAGTACTTAAGTAATAATCCCAGAAGAACAGGGCATTACTGGCCAATAATGCCCTGGCTGGGTTAAAGTCCCTCGGCTTCGCCTCGGGCCTTCAACTCTTCCAGCCAGGGCATTATTGGCCAGTAATGCCCTGTTCTGAGGGGATTATTACTATTAAAGGCTAAAAGTATCCTTTTTTCATAAATAATAGACACTTTTGTATAGTTAAATAGATTTTTTTATTAAATTAAAATGCTAAATATATGAAACCATCTCTATATACACTTACACTGCAGATATCTATGTCATACACTATCGCCCCTCTGTGTACACACACACACAGCAGCTCAATACACACATACTGCTGCCACACACACACACACAACAGCACACCACACACAGCACACACACACACACACACACACACACACACACACACACACACACACCTGGAGCTCTAGACTCACAAAACACACACTCTACAAGCACACACACACACAGAGCTCTACAACACAAACACGCGCTCTACCCCACACGCCACAACACAAACAAACAAAGCTGCTCAACACACAAAACTCTGCTGCTACACGCACATGCTACACCCATAAACACTGCTGCTGACACACCACACACAACACACACACACACACACACACACAACCACCACACACCCACACACACACACTGGAGCTCTATAACACACACACATCAGCTCTACACACACACAAAACTGCTGCTACACATACACACAACACACGCACACGACAACACGCACCACACACCCACACACACACACACCCACACCACACACACAAACACACACACACTGCAGCCACATAAAAAATGCAAGCCATTTACTAACTTTGCACTCCCTACTCTCAACAACACAGCACAACACAGCACCTCTAAACACACACCCCCACACACACACAACACTGCACCTCTATACACAACACGCACCTCTAACACACAACATACACACACAACACGCACCTCTATACCAGCACAGCACCTCTACACACGCACCCCACACACACACACACAATCACACACACCACAAATGCTGCTACACACACATGCTACACAACCCCATAACACTGCTGCTGACAGTGACACACAACTGGAGCTCTATCTACACACACACACAACACACCACACACACCACACACACGCACCTCTCACCAGATTCCAACAGCACAACACCACCACACTGCTAGTGACCACTCACACACACAACTGCTATGACACACTCACACACAAACGGCAGCCACAAAGAAACTGCAGACAAGCCACTTCTTCTTTGCTTTGCAAGACTTACCCCTTTGCTCTACACAACACACACACACACACACACAACACCAGCTCTACACACACACACACACACACAAACTGCTGCTACACATACAACAGCACAACACACACACACACACACACACACACACACACACACACACACACACACACACACACACACACACACACACACCACGGCACACACACACACACACTGCAGCCACAATATAAAATGCAGCCACTTACTAAACTTTGCACTCCCCACCTCTACACACAACACAGCACAACACAGCACCTCTACACCCCCCCCCACACACACACACACAATACTGCACCTCTATACACAACATAGCACCTCTACACACACACACACACACACACACACACAAACTGCTGCTACACACACATGCTACACCCATAAACACTGCTGCTGACAATGACACACACACACACTGGAGCTCTATATATATATACACACACACACACACACACACACACACACACACACACACACACACACACACACACACACACACAGCACCTCTACACAGATATACAACAGCACAGCACACACACACTGCTAGTGACACACACAGACAAACTGCAGCCACAAAGAAACTGCAGACAGCCACTTACTTCTTTGCTTTGCAGACTTTACCCCTTTGCTTTATACATACACACATCAGCTCTACACACACACAAACTGCTGCTACACATACAACAGCACAACGCAACACCACACACACACACTGCAGCCGCAATAAAAAATGCAGCCACAGAATCTGCTCAGAAAATCTCAGTCAGCTCGGGAGGGGGAGGAGTCAACCCGTGGCTGATACGTCCTGACCAATCCCCTGCCCTGTCTCAGATCTGTGACTTCAATCAGACGAATCCCCTGCCCTGTCTCAGCTGTTCTGAAAGCTGATTGACTGGAAATAAACACATTGAAAACTACACATTCTGCTGCTTAAATTCCGGGCATTACTGATTGGATAATGCCCGGAATTTTAACCAATCAGAGAGCAGGGTTTTCAATAATGCCCCGAATGTTACTGCTTTAGCGTATAATTGTTTATAACTCCGCTCTCCGCAACATTGTGACTGCATAAGAATTCTTTTGTCAGTAAGATGTTAGGTCGGGGGTGGCCAACTCCAGCTATCAAGGGCGACCAACAGGTCAGGTTTTCAGCATATCCCTGCTTCAGCACAGGTGGCTCAATCAGTGGCTAGGCCGAAGACTGAGCCACTGATTGAGTCACCTGTGCTGGAGCAGGGATATCCTTAATACTGGACCTGTTGGTGGTCTTTGAGGACTGGAGTTGGCTACCCCTGTGTTAGATGCTTAATCAATCCTGAACAAAAGCAGTGATTTTTGTATGTGTCACACTATTTGACTTTTTCCTATTCAGAGTATAAAACAACTATGCCAATTTTTTTTTATATATATATATAAAAAGTGTGAACAATGGTTGAGAAGTTGTTTCATAATTGTTTTCACTCCAATATTGTTTGTTAATTTTGACTGCGTTTCTAAGGAATATTTCTCAGTAGAACAAACTCCTTTTTCTTCTGATGAAGTACAGTACTATATCTGTCTGTTGACCCTGGAACTGAATTGGTCCCATTTTTTTATGGCCTAAACCTACTTTGATCTTCTTAGCAATGAGCGGCCAGGCAGTGAGCAGATGGTCTCCCTTTCTGATGCCTTCCTGAGTAGCCCAGGATTTTCAACCCGCTGTATGAAGGATGAACCACTTTCGTAAGTTGCGTGACATTACATCTTCATGTGTAGCAGTTCTTTGCATGTTTTACCTTCGTATGAGTTATCAGGGGAAAGGTATCCAAATCCCAGTACGGAAAAATGTCATTATAAAAATGTCCCTGTGCTTTATATGGCAGAAGGCGGCTCAGTGAGTAAAGATACTCAGGGGAACCTGATTCAATTCCCGGTGTCAGCTCTTTGCGACCTTGGGCAAGTCACTTTCTCTCCCTGTGCCTCAGCCATCAAAAACATAGATTGTAAGTGCATCTGGGCAGGGGCTGTAACATTCCTATGTGCTGCGTACCATGTACCATACTGTAATTGTGAAGCGCATTGAGTTCCATTGAGAGAAAAGCGCTGTATGAAATAAAGTTATTCTTATAATATGTATTATACATCTTCATACATATTCTACACTGCAGATATAGCCGTAAGCTCTACCTAGAGTATATTTTTGTGTTTGAATGCTATCACTGTATAAATGAAAAGGGGTGAGATAAACTTTCACAATGTGCACAATTTAAAATGGATAATTACGTTTATCCTCCTTTTAACCAAACTAATTGGAGATTCTTTTTTAAAGAGCCATCCCACCCAGGACTAATGCAAATTAATGGCATGTTTAGCAGGTTACTGTAGGGGATATTTGTGCCTTAAATATAAGAAGGATATATCTTTTTTTTCCTCAAATGTATGATATCTCTACTTTCTTTGTCTAATATAGTTTGTAAAATACTTTGTGGAATGTACAGGCAAATGGTCAGTCGCCCTTATTATTATTTTTGCTCTTTGTTTTAAACGTAATTATAAAGCCCATCATGAGAAAAAGAAGTGACAGTTTCACATAAGGGTAATTGCCTATTTCCGTGGAAAATATTGATTACACTGCTCCTTAAAAAAGTTATTTTATACACATGAAACTGAAGTTGGAAATAAATGACCACTGCAATGAAAACTTTGTATGGTGCTTCAGAATTAAGCAGGGTCAGTAATGTGTGCTGATTACACTGCCAAGTACGCATGGTGTATGTTGTGAGATAAAGACACAACAATACTAATGCCCCCTCCTTTGTCAATTTTGTTTTAGTAAAAAGTTCCCCTGCACCAATACATCAAATGAATGGATCATCCCACCTCTTCCTCCGAGTGTGGCCAGCGTACTGTTATCTCAGGATTGGACACCTGATAATCCATCCCCTTCATGTACTTGTAGCTCTAAGAGTAAGCTGATAATGCTCCCAGAATGCCCTGCAGGTGCTGGGGGGCGTCCTCCACCGCAGGTAAAGTTCTGCCCAGTTGTGTGTGTGTGTGTGTGCCACTTCGTTACACTTATAGCTAAGTTTGAATCTTGAAAACAATGACCCAAATACACTAGGCTCAGTTACGTCATGGCAAATAATCTTAAATTACCTACAATAGTAACAAATGTTATTTTTCCTCAGTTTAACACATATCCACATAACTAGCTATATGTAAATACAATGACCAATGTTGATCTCATTAGCACAAGGGGTTATCATCAGGTTAATTTAGCACTATATTGCGTTAGTTTAAAATAACATGGCGTTAAGCATGTCTTACCTGCAGGCAGTGTTACTCCCACCCCGACCCTGAAATATGGGTTTTGCTGGAGAGGAGAGAGAGAGATCCCAGTTGTGTTCAGTTTTGTTCACAGGTATCTCTCTACATATTATATAAAGGGGTGTTTGGGGATAGCAGCCTTTAAAGCTGCAGTTCAAGCAATATCCTACGTGTGTGTTTTTTTAAATAAACAAGTTCTGTAGTATTAGATAATACTTACTACCTTTTTACCTTAATGCCATTTTAAAGCTGCAGTTCAAGCAATATCCTACATGTGTGATTTTTTAAATAAATCAGTTCTGTACTATGAGAAAATACTTGTAGCATTAAAAAAAAAAATTAAAGACATTTTTAATGTAATCTAATTTTTGTTTCTATAGAAACCATTTACAAAGTCCCATCCCCTTCCCCTTCTGACAGGCTCTGGATCTTGAGCCCTGCCCCCTCTCTAGATGGGCATCAATTGTATCTAGTGCCTGCCTGATCACATGATCTTCCACACAGAACTTTGCATCTTGGGTAATCTTCTGTAGCCCTGACAGTGATATAAAGAAGCCCCGAGCCGAATCTTCAGCGATCGATCACAGGAGAATGGATCGATCTGCAGCTTAGCTAATCACTTGTCAGTGTGCAGATTGTATTGATGCACATATTGAATAGGGAAAAAAATATATATATTTTTTAAAAACGGCAGCTTGAACAGCAGCTTTAATGGATATGCAATGTTAGGGGAAGCTCCTATTCTGCATATCATTAGCACTAACAGCTGGAAAAATAAAGGCGTAAAACTGGGTAACATGAGGTTTTTCTCTTTGGTGGTGTATGAGTCACTATTAACCTAACGTTAATATAGCCTAACGGAGCAAAGTGTATCTGGGCAACTGTTGTTTCTTTAACACTCTGTCCTGCAAACTATACTGTACCTTTATCACAGACATTGTTAGGGAATCAGCATAGTTTATGTATGAAGGCCACATAATCTGTGAGAAGTGTGCTAGGACTGACTGCGTGAACCTGTTTGGCTCACTTTTGCATCCAATAGAGAAGCAGTTTCTTACATCTGGTGCAGATGGTTAACCGGAAAGATTTCTGCTGACCTGGGTGACTTTTTGATGCAGGATAAAGAGAGACACCGTGAACAATAAAAGAACAGGACTAGATACACAGCATTATAATAAGGGCATCGTGTAACTCCGCTATCAACACTATTATTAACACTTCCCAAAATACTGTCTCATACTTATGAGGCAAAGTACCTTTAATATATTGATGAACGATGGAAATTCACAGGTTTTGCAACACAATTGCCTTTACACTTAAACCCCTGGTTGCCATTGTTTTAGAAGCCGTTATCCCCTATGTTCTAAGTTAATACATTTATTCCATTAGTTCTAAAGTACGGAATCTAAAACAATAGCAGCAAAGGGTAAAAGGCAACCTTGTCCCTTTACTTTGACAAAATTAGGTTAAATTAACAATCCTCAGACAGTCTCAGCAGCTTTAAAAAGATATATATACATATATATATATATAATATCTAACTATAATATATATATCTAGCACAAAGTGTTCGACAAACCTATACATTTGCACGCTCCGGGCGAGTGGATTTAACATCGTGGCGAGCACCTATTGGCCCAAGCAGCACACGTGTGGTACTAGGTGGCGAGTACATATTTTTGTTCGACGAGTAGATTTTTTGGTGATTTGTCGACCACTGTATATATATATATATATATTTGTTTTGTTTTAATATATGCAGCATTTCATTTGATTGAAAAGATCTTGCACTGCAGGGGAGATGGCTCAGTATATTAAAACTCATTAAAGCTGCAGTTCAAAGAACTGCAGCTTTAAAATGGCATTAAGGTAAAAAGGTAGTAAGTATTATCTAATACTACAGAACTTGTTTTTTTAAACACACACACGTAGGATATTGCTTGGATTGCTCCTTCAAGAGCAAGAATTTGGTGAATTTTTTTACATGATTCTTTGGAAGCGAATATTATTTTCCCTGATAATATACTAGTTCTAACGAGCTATTTTAATGAAAATAGTGGCATTTTTTTAACAGCAGAACTTAAATGCCTAGTATTTGTATCTATTTTATCCGTTTTGTATGTATGTCTTTATATAGCGCCATTAATGTGCATAAAACTTCACCGCAGTAATACACGTGACAATCATATAAATAACAAATAATATAAATAACACATAAAGGGGAGAAGTGCTTCAGACAGAAGTACCATTTAGGAAAAGGAGTCCCTGCTCCAAAGAGCTTACAATCTAATTGGTTGGTAGGAAGAATGTACAGAGAGAGTAGGAAGGCGTGCTGGTAAGTGTGTCTGCAAAGGGCCAAGGTTAATGTATGAGGTGTTAATTATCATCCATGGAGCTACTCATATGCTTCCTTAAGCAAGGGTGTTTTAAGGTGGGTAGAGAGAGTGTGCTAGTCGGATATTGGGGGGAAGGACATTCCAGAGGTGTGGGGCAGTGAGGGAGAAAGGTTTGAGGCGGGAGAGGGCTTTAGATACAAAAGGGGTAGAGAGAAGACACATCCTTGAGCGTAACGCATGAGTTGGGATGGTGTATAGCGCGAAATTAGGGCTGAGATGTAAGTAGGAGCAGAAGAGTGTAAAGCATTTTTATCTAATCCAATGTCCTTGCAATTAAATAATGTTTCATTCTTGTTAATTATAAGTGATGAGTCTTTATTGGAATTTCTTCTTTTCCTAGAGGATCCAACCCAGCTCCGAGATTCTGCAGGACCTGACAGAAAGAAACATTTCAGATTTTCTACTCAAAACATATCCCAATCTAATAAGAAGCAGGTGCAGTGAATGTTACATACTGTCGCCAAAGGGTTCCATCTTGTTACAATAAGCTTAGAAGGCATGGTAGTAGTAACAAGTAGAGTTTTACATGCTTCAAACCCCAAAGTGTTAATTTAAAGCAGTAGTGCTGAACTCCAATGCTCTACACCCCCACCCCCCCCCTCCCCCCAACACTTCTGGGTTTAAGGTTATCCCAGCTTCAGCACAAGTGGCTCAATCAGTGGCTCAGTCTTGACAGCCACTGATTGAGCCCCCTGTGCTGAAGCAGGGATAGCCTTAAAACCTGATCTGTTGATGGCCTGTTGAGCACTCCTGGTTTAAAAAAGGTCAAGGATGAAATCCCCAAGTTAGTAGACTGCAACCAGTTCCTACCTGGAGTTCTTCCTTGTCTGCTATGCAGATACGTGGCTCCTGAAGCACTCACTGCACTCCAGCATATGTGGATGATATATGCTGAGTGCCTGAGAATCTTCAGGAGCCACGTATCTGCATAGCAGACCGAGAAGAATCCACGAGGAACTGTTTGCAGTCTACTAATTTGGGGATTGTCATCCTTTGTCACCATACAGGTCTGTTTTGTAATCATTTCCATTCTGGTTGTGGAGACAATCCACTAGACTGGTTACAGCCTCCTGGACTTCAAGGACTATTGGGATTGTATTAATATATTTCACACATTTATAATATTAGCGCTTTTTATTCACTAATATTTCACTGCTCCTGGTTTAAAGGCTTGTTTGTGAATTCTCTAGACAAAAACAGACATATTTCTCAGTTTTTACAGTAAGTCCTACCAATGTTTGCCAACGTCCACAAAATAGGTGTCTACATATTTGGGAATGTTGAGGTTAAAGGTGTCTGATAAATCTGTGTTTGATGTTTTTTGGTAGTTTAGGTTTTTATGCCGCTCTGGAATGTTAAAAATGAACACCGCTGCAAAAGATTGGTTCCTCTACCTAAAACAGGAGTTGACATACAATTTTTAGAAGTAAAAAAACAAAATAGACTAATATTACAAAATATTAATGCTAATTGCAAAAATAGTGGTAACATTTGTATATATGTATATCTTTATTTAGATAGCGCCTTCCAGTTACATAGCGCAGCACAGCAGTAATACACGTGACATAATAATATAACACACAATGGGAATAAGCGCTTCAGACATGAGTAACAATAGGAAAGGGAGTCCCTGCCCCGAAGAGCTTACAATCTAAGTGGTAAGTAGTGAGAACATACAGAGACAGTAGGAGAGTGTTGTGGGTAGTGCGTTTGCAAGGGACCAAGGTCAGTGTGTCTGAGATGTATAGCATCAGTCAACGGAGCTACCCATATGGATTGTTAAAGAGGTGCATTTTAAGATGGGTCTTACAGGTGGAGAGAGAGGATGCCAGTCGGGTATTGAGGGGAAGGGCATTCCAGAGGTGTGGGGCAGTGAGTGAGAAAGGTTTTAGGCTGGAAAGGCCTTTAGATACAAAAGGGGTAGAAGACAGAACCCGATAAAAATCTAGGTGGTCCAAGCACTTTCCGCAAGAACTACTAACAGACCAGATTTTCAAGATTACTCTTTTTATCACTCAATTAACCAATTATTCTAGCTCTAATGATCAGAATGGCAGCTTAGATATAAATTACTCTGCAAACCTGGTCTATTATTTTGCCTTGATGACTCAGCTTGGACTAGCCTAGTTCAGACCATTGGTTCCCAACCTCCAGTGCAATTACCATTGGGGATACACAAGGTCCCATCAATTGGAGCACCAAACACCTTATATATCTGATTCCTGGTGGAGGGGAAAGAGAAAACAAGTACAACCCCCTGTAGCATTTTTAGAATGAATGGAATTGGATAATGAATTAAGACTACAGTATAACAGTAAATACACATATGGTATTAGATAGGTTTTACCTATTGGTATTTTTACACAAAAACATTATGGTATCTGGATTTGTGGTTTTGGGGGTACAGAAGAAAATTAGGTTGGCAACCACTTATTTACATGTAATTACATGTACCCACTTATTTACATATAATTACATGTACCCACTTATTTACATGTACTGTAATTACATGTACCCACTTATTTACATATAATTACATGTACCCACTTATTTACATGTACTGTAATTACATGTACCCACTTATTTACATGTAATTACATGTACCCACTTATTTACATGTAATGCATGTACCCACTTATTTACATGTAACTACATGTACCCACTTATTTACATGTAATTACATGTACCCACTTATTTACATGTAATTACATGTACCCACTTATTTACATGTAATTACATGTACCCACTTATTTACATGTAATTACACGTACCCACTTATTTACATGTAATTACATGTTAGTGTAAATACATGATTTCGTATCGATTGCTAATGCTTTTGTGATATATATTTTTTGTTTTAGTATGAAGAGCAAATACTGGGTTAATGAGCAAAGGTAGGTGTAATATATTATGTCAGACAATAAAATATAGCAGTGAAAAAGGACAAATGTATGAATCATTCATTTAGTAATGTAATTCAAGCAGATTCTGACTTCTGATTATATCAACATAAAAACACTGAGCGGCCCATGGGCTGCACATAGTCTTCTAGCGCCAGAAGGTGGCCTCGTGGAAATGTCAGCTCACTAAAGGCTAGTGCAGTGTATGAGATTCAAAGGACTCTGCTCCAAAAAGACCTTCTGAGCACTTCCTATAGCGAGGGGCATAAAGAATCGGAAAGCTAAAGAATAAGAATATGATTTTATTCCCCAAAAACATGAAGTCTTTTGCACGCATTGGCAACTAAGGGGTTACATACTCGTGTGTTACTTGGCTCCTTATTAAAAAATTACTTGGTAATTGTGTCAGATTTTAATTTTTTTTTGCAAATCAAAATATCATTTGTGAGCACATTCACATGTCTCAGACAGGCCTGCAACCCTGTCTCTCCCCATTATCTCTTAGCATACAGTGATACAACTGCAGCAGGGGATTCTGGGAAATGACATGTACATAAGCACACAGTGTCATCTTTTGCTTCAAATCCATTTTAACATGGAGCCCTATAAGCTTATGCCTGTCCCTAGGCATACCTCAGGTAAGGCACTGCCTAATGGCGGCATGTCTCACGGGGCGGCAAGAGCGAAAGTGTAGCAGCACTGCTACTTTCCTTTTTTTATTATTTTATTTTTTAATATATGTAGGATTGAAGCAGGGGGTCTCCAGAGCTGAACCATATTAATTTCGGCTCAGGGACCCCCCGGCTTCCTGAGATACTTAACACTTTAAGGGCTGCTGGTATTTCCTGCTCAGATTTAAAGCCCCCGTCATATGGGCCAATTGGAAGCCGCCTATGATGCCATGGCTTCCTATTGGCCCATGTGATGGGACAACTAAGCCTGAGCTGAGCTACTGGCACCCCCTAAGGAGGTAAGTATCTCAGGAAGCCGGGGGTCCTTGAAGTTAATGCAGTTCGGCTCTGGAGACCCCCTGCTTCCTATCTAGGGTGGACAAAATGTGTTGGGGGAACTCTGTTATTGAGGGGGGGAATTTTTGTTGGGGGGGGAGAGGAGCGTCCTTATTAGTGTTTGCCTAAGGCGACACATACCCTAGGGGTGGGCATGATCGTATCACACAGCTTTTCAGCACAACGTGGGTTAAAGAAGTGCATATCCTGCACAAGCTGAATTATCATTCATTTTATAATTTTATTTAAAACATTGCCTTTATATTTCCTTTACATATATATATAGACATATATATATATATTATCTATATATATATCTATATCTATATTCTATATGTATATATATATCTCTCGCTTATAATCTCTCTATCTCTCTCACCTCTTAATCTCTCCTCTAATATATCTATATATATACTCCCATCCATACCTACATACATCATCCATCCACCCCCCCACACACAAACACACCTTGCACACACCTGCACACAACACACCGCACACACACACACATATATTATACACAAACAAATTGGAATAAAAGTGACAGATGAAATCGGATAATGATTTACAAGCTGCTACCAAAGTAGCTGTTTCAGGGATCATTTATTCGCCTGCAGGTACGGAGGAATCTCTATTGGTGGGAAACTTCCCGTTCTTGATGTGACCGGGGAAACCATAGCAACATTTTTCAGTCATCTCGGTCAAATGACGAATGTGACAGGAGTAAGTAAAAACCAGCTGATCTTTGTGTTATGAACAAAAATGAAGGAGTTAAACAATTTAGTTACATTCTACCATTTTCAATTATCTTCTGGCCAGGGTCCCACTACAAAGGCTGTTTCACAAGAAATGCAGACTTTTCTCAAGGACCTGGAAACTGAAGACAACATCAAGGTATCGAACGCAGACACCCAAGAAAATGTGCACATTTATTTCTAAATTCCTTTTTTTTTTTTAAATGCATCTGTGTTTAATCACTTCCCTGCCAGGTGGTTCCGCAATCCAGTGCTGGTACTCCGTATTGAATTTGCCCCTCTTGTTTCAGCAAGTGAAGATGCTACCATGATAACCACACTGCATTATGTAGCACAGGGGTGCTCAACTCCCGTCCTCAAGCTCCCCCCGCCCCCCAACAAATTAGGTTTTCAGGACATCCCAGCTTCAGCACAGGTGGCTCAATCAGAGGCTCAGTGGAAGACTGAGCCTCTGATTACGCCACCTGTGCTGAAGCAGGAACTGATTGAGCCACCTGTGCTGAGAACTGGAGTTGAGCACCGGTGGTGTAGCAGACCCTACTAGTAGTGACATATAATCATATAAAGATAATCCCTTTATTTATAACTTTGTGAGTGAAAGCTCAGATCCACATGTAATTCCAGCTCAGCATTCTATCACCGTGTTCTTTTATCTATAAAATGTGCAGTAATGTCCCACTGACCAGTGTCACTCTGTCATGTTAAGTATTATTGTTACATATGGAGTATTGAGGGAGCTAGAGTTTCAAGAGAAGACAAGATGCTTCACTGTGCTTTTTTTTTTATTTTATTTTTTTTATAGGTGTGGTTTAACAATAAGGGCTGGCATGCCATGGTTAGCTTTATCAATGTGGCCAACAACGCCATCCTGAGAGCCAATCTCGGTGAAAACAAAGATCCAGAGGAGTTCGGAATAACTACAATGAACCATCCACTGAATCTCACAAAGGATCAGCTCTCAGAAGTCACAGTGTAAGCAACAGGCTTAGGCTTGTTTTATAGTTGTTGCTGCTGTGCTTGCGGGCGCGCGACCAGCGTTGCGCATGCGCGTTTAGTTTGTAGGCTGCAAGCGGTGATGCGCGCGGTTAGGGGGCGTGACTCTGACGTCACAACGTTAGGCCATGCTGCGATTGGTTCGCGGTGCGGTAGCAGCGCGAAAATACAATTTTATTGTCATTTCCCTGGTCTGCCGCGCCACCGCTCACGGCCGTGGGCGCGTCCCAAGTATAGAAACGTCTGGCTAACACAGCCAATTCTAATTGACACGCGCACGGTAGCGCACACGCACTATATTACAGGCCTTAGAAATACTGACCTTACACTGCAGTATTTATTTCAAGATAAGGAACACTTATGAAAGTGACTCACATCTGAACTGCCAGTTTCCAGAGCTTTTAAGCAGCAGTGCCACCTATTCACGTGGTAGATGAATCTTATTGTATTTGGTCATCATGGCTTGTATTTGGTTAATTAGGGTTGTCTCCAAGGTTTTTGTCCACATCCATCCTCCCCATCATGAACGTCAAGTGTAAATGGAAAGATGTCTAATTGTTCTACAGGGCTCCCTCTATGCTCATTCTAATATTTATTGCTATAACAATTTTTATCATTTTCTTTATGTGGTTAACTTTTTGATTTATTTTTTTGACAAGGTGAATACTGCAATAATAAAGGAAACACTTCTTCTCTCTCCTATTCCCAGGCTGACTACTTCAGTGGATGTAGTTGTTGCAATATGTGTGATTTTTGCAATGTCTTTCATCCCAGCCAGTTTTGTTCTATATTTGATTCAAGAAAGGGTGTCCAATGCGAAACACCTTCAGTTTGTCAATGGAGTGACCCCCACTGTGTATTGGCTCACAAACTTCACTTGGGACATTGTGAGTATCGAAATCATTGTATTTACTGTAGAGATCACAGCCTTTCTGTCCATGGTAGAGATGAAATGGTACAATGTTGCACTAGTACAGCTCAACCCCCTTATGACGCTGTGCTTGAGGTCCAAAAAATCACATCGCATTAGAAATAATGTACAATTGCATGCATTGTACAATAAAGTATTTAAGATACCTATAACCGTGTTGTAAAGTATTCCTAAATACGCAAATTGGAAGCCACGCTTGCATCGCGTTATAAGCGGATTCGCGTTGTAAAGGATCGCGTTATAACGGGGTTGAGCTGTATCTAGATCTCGGTAAGGATCAACAGGGCAGTTTGCCTGAAACGAGTATTTCTTACTTTGCCTTTATTTTTCAGGACTCCTGTAAAATGCCCTTATTTTTCTTTCTTCGATTAACCCAGTACCACAGTACTCAGCATTCTGGTCTCAGCACATAAAAAGAGACGTTTATTTTGAAGATAAATACTCACATACAAAAATAGTACAAAATGGCGGTGACGTTCAAAAAAGTTAGGACATCCTCAAAGATGGTGGCATAATATTATGTTTCTGAGTAAAATACTTATATTTGATCTTGGTATCATGATGTTGAACATTTTCTCCTTCATCTTGGTGTTAACCCTCTCACATCCTCCTGGTGTAATCCTTCTGTCATCCTCCTGGTGTAATCTTTCTATCCTCCTGGTGTAATCTTTCTATCCTCCTGGTGTAATCCTTCTGTCATCCTCCTGGTGTAATCTTTCTATCCTCCTGGTGTAATCCTTCTGTTCTCTCCCTAGTTACCCTGATAGATATTTTTCCAGATAATATCCCTTAGTCAGCTCTTGCTATCACTTAATTCTATAACCAGATAAGGTCCTACAGATTCAAACTGATGTGAAATCTGATAAGGAACTGCCCACGCCTCCATACAGAGAATGACCTAATATGACATGCCTTCTGGAAAGATCCAACCTAATGCCATATCCATTTCTGGTTGCATCAGCTCTAACCACAGTTCTCTATGGTCACTTAAATGTCACCCACAGAGCCCCACTACAGAGAACTCAGCACAGCTGCGCTATAACTAAAATACCATCACAATGTAACTGAATCTACCAGAAGATACCAATTTCAATATTAGAATATCATATACGATATAATATGAACTGTAAATAAAGAACTGTTGCAAATATAGTGTATACTTGTATACTGTATACAGTTTGTCTTCATACCGGATTCATACATATTACAATATGATAATTTCACTGAACTGGATTTCTTACAACTTCTTAAAGCAGCAAAACATCACTGTGCATTTAAAAAATAAATGTATTACCTGATTTAAGCAGGGGGTCTCCAGAGCTGAACTGTATTAATATCAGCTCCAGGGACCCCCTGCTTCCAGAGATACTTACCTCCGCAATGGGTGCTGGTATCTCTGTAGCCAGGGAATTGTGTGCCTAACGAAATGGCGGCTTAAATGTCCTGCGTTACGCCAGCTAATAGGAAGTTGTGATGTCATCCCCTGTCCGCTTCCTATTGTCCCAGGTGACCTGGCCATTTAAACTCCGCAGGAATACCGGTACCCTCTACGGAAGTATCTCTGGAAGCAGTAGGTCACTGAAACTGAACTGAAATTAACACAGTTCAGCTCCGGAGACCCCCTGCTTCAATCCTGTAATTAAAAAATAAATAAATCCTGCAGTGCTGCATGTTTTTCTGTTTTAAGAAGCCTACAGAATTGTGGTGAACCTATAAGGTGTTTACCGTGGCATTGCTGCATTCAAAACTGTGAACTACAATTTCTCTATCTATTAAATACCCAGCCCACCGTTTTAGAAAAAATGATAAAGTCTCCTTTATAGGACCACAAGGGAGAACAACTCCCCCCAAAAATGTGGCAGAGTAAAAAAAAAAAAAAAAAAAAATTTTTTATTTGCAGGTGGTCATATTGGTTATTTGGCAAAACTGTTGCAATGTTGCCATTTTTGCCAAATTTCGAAAAAAAAGACAACATTCCATTAATGTTTTAGTATAATCCCCCTTCCCCTACAATTTTTTTAAAGAATTGCTACATTTCCAGAAAATTCGCCAACCCGGCACATTTCTAGAAGCGAGACTGCCAACTTCCTGTCTGATAAACCATTCAGTAATGAGGACACTATCATTACTGACTGAGCATGCTCCAGGTGGAGAGCCTTCCGCTGATCTCATATTATGCACGTGTGACAGATGTGTGTTTTTAATAGCTATTAAGCAACTGCACTTCCTCATGGAACGTTTCTTTTTTTTATCAGGCAAATTATGCTATAAGTGTTGTTATGGTCGTGGCGATATTCATTGGGTTTGAAAAGCGAGCATACACCTCCTTCAGTAATCTCCCCGCATTTATTGCACTTCTCTTTTTTTATGGGTAAGTATTACTGCTTGCACCCTAATCGCTGGGGCTATTTTTAGCCCCTTCACACTACAATATGGGTGCGCAAAACGTTCTCTCAGTCCCATATTTGTAATGTAGTTGAGTGCACAACACTAACCACATTTTGAATCTCCCTTATTGCAGATGGGCTGTAATTCCCATGATGTATCCAGCATCTTATCTATTCAATGTACCCAGCACAGCATATGTTGCTTTATCGTGTATGAATCTCTTCATTGGAATAAACAGCAGTGCTATCACTTTTGTCCTGGACCTATTTGAAAATAACAGGGTGAGTAATTATTACAAAAAAAAAGTACACTGAAGGTTACCAGAGTGGGCTGCAGTTGATTGCAAGGCACTGAAAGGACTGATTAGAACAGGGGTCCTCAACTCCAGAAGGTCCTCCAACCGGTACGGTTTTTCAGGATATCCCGCTTCAGCACAGGTGGCTCAATCAATGGCTCATGACTGAGCCACTGATTGAGCCACCTGTTGGCTGAAGCCGGATATCCTGAAACCTTACCTATTGGAGGGCCTTGAGGACTGGAGTTGAGGACCCCCTGGATTAGAAGATACATATCTGGGATTTGAGGTTATGGAGAAGTTTTCCACATTGGTCATTGAAAAGTAGTGGTCTAATAACTGATTACACGAGTAATCCAAACCTATTAAATAATGGGGCAACGTTCTTGGAATAACCTTTTTCATAGTATTCCCAACAAAAGCTCTTTATCTGTATGCTACTAGATAAAAAGAATGGAAAGACCGAAAGCAATGGTGGTATTCAGTAACCCATAGAGACCTCACTACCCAGTGTTTCTTAACCATGGTGCCGCGACCCTCTGCCAAGGGTGCATCCCGGGGAAACACTACCCACTGCTCAGCTGGCACGTCCCACTCTGTCTGGAGATTGAGAGGCTAGGATTCGCCTCTACTCGCTCTCCTCTCTCAACCCGGCACAGAGGAGTGAGAGAGAGAAAAGGCGGATCGCAGCCTCCCTTTCGTGAATGTGGAGTCTGTGATGGAGGAAGGGGATATGTGTGCTATGTGACAAGGAGGGGAGTTTTGAGAAAATGGGTGTGCGAGCTTTGTGACAAGGAGGGGGCAGGAATGTGGAGGGTGTTGAAATTAATGGTGAGTATGTTATGTGACAAGGGTGGGGTGAATGTTTAGTATGTTGAGAATAAGTGTGAATGTGTAAGTAGGGGTGAGTCTGATGGGTTTGTGCGTGTGGGGGGGGGGGGGTGAGCAAGAAGGGTTGTGTGCGGTCTAATGAGCCCCAAGATTTAAAAAATTCACCTAGGGGTCTCCGTGCTCTAAAAAGGTTGAGAACCACTGCTTTAATCAATACGTGGCCTATTTGAAGAGTAATTATATTTGCCTTTTATAAAAAATTTAATGATTGCAACTTGCCTCCGTTTTCATACTTGCCACTAGAGATGTACAAACCTTTCGCTCAATTTCACAACCTGTGCAAAATGTGCTATTTCGCTACACAAAAAATGTACATAGTATTAAATCTTTGCAAGCAGTTCACCCAGTGAAAGACAAACTCAATTCCGTAGCCTACAATATGATTTTTGCGAGGGAGAACGAGCCCTATTTCAGGATCTGGAAGTTGTTTGAATTTAGGTTGGCTGGTCACATTTACCAATTTCGCTAGAAGTTAGACAAGTTCCAAGTTCAAGCAAAACAGCGCTGAAGCAAATATTAACAAGTTTACGCATCTCTACTGGTGAATTATAGTCTGCTCTCCAGTAAACCTTTGAGAGCTGGAGGGGCCGTGCACCAGAGTGCCCCAGCTCCTCCTGCACATTGCGATCGCGATGGATGGGAATGGAAGAGGTGTCCTCATCTTTCCCCTGCCTGCTTGATCACTTTCAGTGCTCCACAGGAGCACAGAACGCAATCTCCCCTAGAAAACGAACAGAAAAAACCCATGATGTAGTCACCACGTCAAGAAGTGCCAGACCAAAGGACGTGGTGACTACTTCATGGGCGTACTGCAAAGGGTGAAAAACTCCATGGGGTAAAATGGTTAGTGAGTCCATCTGGTGATGTTGGTTAGTGCTGTTTTCTTCTCTTTCAGTCCTTGTTAAAGTTCAACGAGAGGTTGAAGAATGTGCTATTAATCTTCCCACACTTCTGCCTGGGCCGTGGACTTATTGACTTGGCCATGAACCAAGCGGTGACTGACGTGTACGCGCGCTTTGGTGAGTACCAGCCCATGTTCACCGATCGCCACATAAAGCATGGGAACCCTTCCCATGGATAACAGCGTTTCCTGGTGACTTTCCCACCAGGCAGGAGTTTGCTGAATAGCGACTATTAAAGAGTTAGCCCCAACGCGTGTATAAGATCGAGTTGTTGCTTGACGCATGTAACTGGCCGCTGATGAATCCTAGTTAAGATGAGGTTAGTTTAGAATTATGGTAACGGTCATAAGGATTACAATATCGCATATTTACTTGTTCCCTACCCACCGCCCCCTCACCCCTCCCCCCCCCCAAAAGCTCCACCTCCCCCCTTCACCAGCCCCCCCCCCTTCACCAGCCCCCCATCCCCCAACCTATATTAATCTTTTTTTTAAAAAAGCGTGTGAATCCTAAAGACATTAACCTTTTCAGTGCTGGAAGGCCTGGCAACCCATCAACATCTGGAAAATCTATTCGTCAGGAAGAAGTCCTGTTAGCCGTGTATCCATCATCTGTTTTAAAAGCGGTGTTTAAACACCCAAATCCTACAGCATGTTTTATTTTGGGATGTAGACACCAGCGCAGAATGTAAGGTGACCAGCAATGGAAAATGAAAAAGGAATTTCCTTATCAGCACTTCTGCTGCATTTGGTAGTAATACTGCAGTGAACAAATATATGCCAGTTTAATTTACCAAGATAATACTTGTGAATAGAACAATGTTTGCCCTTATCTTCAAATTTTTTTTTTCCTAGGTGAGGAACATATCTCAAATCCTTTTCAGTGGGAGTTCCTGGGAAAGAATGTTTTTGCAATGGCAGTTGAAGGAGTTTTGTTCTTTGGTTTAAATCTCCTTATTCAGCACCGTTTCTTTCTCAATACATGGTATGTGCCAATGGTCATCTGTCTAAAAGATGCATTACAGTCTGTAGCACTTCAAATCCAATAATTAATTCCCGTTTCAACAAACATCTTGACTATTATTCATTCCACCTTCTGTCACCATCTCAAATGTCATAACTTGGCCATTAGAGTCATCGATTCCACCATTTATCAGGGTAAGTAGACAATATATTGCAGTGCAAGTTTCACTTAGGACTTTTATTATCAACGTATGTTTATTATCAACATAGTGCATACACGTTATTATAAATTCTACACATTTTTGTCAGGAATAATGACTACACCAATTTAGACAACATATATCCATTTCATGCAAATATAGCAAGCCACATCCATCAAAAATGATAATTTGTCAACAAACATGCCGAAATATATAAGATGCGATATTTTAAATAATATAAAGCAGGGGTGCTCAACTCCAGTCCTCAAGGCCCTCCTCCCCCCACTCCAACAGGTCAGGTTTTCTGGATATCCAGCTTCAGCAGCACAGGTGGCTCAATCAGAGCCACTGATTGAGCCACATGTGCTGAAGCAGGGACTGATTGAGTCACCTGTGCTGAAGTTGAGATATCCTGAAAACCTGACCTGTTGGAGGGGCTTGAGGACTGGAGTTGAGCACCCCTGGTATAAAGTATAATTATGTGCTAGTAAAGCTCACGTTCTTTTTAGTCACCAAGAGAAAGTGACAATGACAAGGGCAACCCGATATAACTATGATTTTAATACATATTTATTTACAGTGATCAGCATGTGACATTGTTTAACACCGTTATCTTTTGCATCGGCTTTTCTTAAAAAGTATTTGATACGCTTCACATGTCCCGACCTGATGAAGAGCGATGACTTCTCCCGAGCCTGTCAACAAAAACTTCAGTTAATCCACGAAATTGATATAAAAAAAGAAATATTGAGATATTTATATACATTAATTATTGCGAAACCATTAATCGGAGGGGAAGTAAAGTAGCAGACGTCTTTTGTGCTGCTCTCCATTTGACCCCCTAAAGGTTTTCTTTAAAGCTACACAATGCCGCTGTGGCAGAAAAGAGGTTAAAAACCCACAGACGCTGCTTGGCTTGCAATACTTTGATAATTAGCGGCTCCGCTGCCTGTAACAGGAGCTTCTATTCTCATTCATGAGATATGTTTGTTGCTTGCTGTAGGTTTTCAGAACCGCCAAAAGATCTTATAGTTGGTGAAGATGAAGATGTTGCCCAAGAGAGACAGAGAATAATGAAAGGAGGAGGGAAAAATGATATTTTGAAAATTAAGGATTTGACCAAGGTAAATGGCTAACTTGTATGGTCAACGGAATTTAATTGGTTTAAAGCACATAATTATAGCGATTTCTGCTAAGGGTATCTGTTTTGTTTTAGTAATTGGTAATGAGAAACATCAGCGCCAAGGGCACGCACAGCCTTTTTGCTGAAGTTGTAATCATGTGCCTGTAACTGTCAATGTAATTCATTATTTTACCTTGTGCGTGTTCGCTTGAGTTGGGGGTGACTAGTGGAGAAGTTAGGTAGGAGTTACTGTGGGACACAGAGATTAATGCGTAGCCCCCTAGACTGCACCTAAACATTAGGATACATCTTTTCAATGATAATTCTGTTCTTATCAGACAATTTATCTATGGGCACTTAAACCGTGCATAGCAGCAATGCCATCATTTTGGATAATACATCAGATCAGGTGAGAGGGGACTTGCAATAACGATCATGAAATGTATCCAGGTCCAAATAGATATGTTGGTAGATATATACTTGTATGTATTTGCAAACTCCTATAAATACTGACATTCATGAGGCACCAATCTGAGCTGCTTTGCTTCTCTCTCTCTCTCTTCCCCTCCCTCTGCCTCTCTCCCTCTCTCTCTCTTCCCCTCCCTCTGCCTCTCTCCCTCTTAATCTTGCGCCCCCCCCAAGGGGGGGCGCCCCCCAGTTTGCGCACCACTGGTTTAGATGCTTAGTTGAACAGCTGGCTTGAACGTACTGGACATAAGTGTAGCCCCCTGTAAACAGCACAGGCTATACCTATCTTCCTTCTACTGTGGTAAGTCCTGTTAAGATCAGGCACCAGTAATCATCATGGGTTTTCCCCCTTCATAGCCCTGTCCTGAGTGGTAGATGCAGGCCTGGACTCTGCTGCCGGCGTGAGCAAGAGGGGAGGTTCTGCTGACATCACGAGAGGCGGGGCTAGCTCTATATTTAGCAGCCAACTCCTGTGAGTAGAGTTAGTTATACCGAGAGTCTGGAACTGCCGGTTAGTTATACCGAGAGTCTGGAGTTGCCGGTTAGTTATGCCGAGAGTATGCAGTTCAGTTAGTATGCCGTGAGTCGAAGAGTCCTGCGGATCGGTCCGAGGAGTTGGAGGAGACCGCGGTCTCCCCTGCGCAGAGTGCAGGAGCAGAGAGAGAGGAGTGGAGAGATTCAGCCTCCTTTTAGTAGAGCTGATAGAGTTATAGACTTGGTGAACCAATGCCCCTCAACCCGCTGCCGGGGGTGATGGGGAATCCAAGCCCCACCGCGAGGATAACCTCGGGGGTGGGCCACGGGGTATTGAAGCCCTAGCCCCGACCATCCTGTCGGAGGAGAGACTTGGAGGGAAGGAGAGGAGGAATTATCTATGTGGGAAGAGAGCGGAGTAATAAGTACAGCTTGGCTGTTGTTGTTGCAGCTACTGGACGCCACTACCGTGGGGAGTTGCTGATCTGCAAATAAAAGAGACTATCCTTTGTTACCAAAGACTGTGTGTGAATTGGAAGCTATTACCCTGGGACCCAAGGGGTTCTTCTATACAGGTCCTGTCCCATATTCCTGGGAGTATAGAAGATGGAGGCGCTGCACCACTAAGAGATCATGGAGGCTACCACCCCAGAAGCCCGGTCCTGGCTCCCCAATAACATCGCGGGAAGCTCAGGCCCTCCTGTTCCTCACAGGTATGCACCACACCGTATGTAATCTGCCCTCATGCACCCTAGACACCGCCGTAGTGTCTGGGGGAAGGGGGGAAGCAGGGTTACATAAGGAAGAGATGGAGAAAGGAAGGTAGGCCTTCAAGAGGTTGCTCAGAGTTGATGGCAGGTAAAAAGTTTACTATCCTTTTCCAACAACTGTGACCGACTCCATGAGATGCTGTCTCACAGTAGGTGTAATTGATTTAATGCTCACTCTTTGGGGATGGCGTAGATTCAGCACTACTGCATGTAGACTCTTTGGCTTGGATGGATGTGGGTGTCTGGTCACCCTATGGATGGAGGATTCCATGCGGTGGCACCGAATTGAATTGCACCTTAATAAATTACCGTCCTTGTTTGACAGTGGGTAACCGTATGTCCAGCACAGGACGCATGCTTACCTAGCTTTAACGTAACAAAATAATCGGCACTGACCACTGGAGTGTGGTGGCAAGGTCACACAGCTTTAATATGTCTCCGCAATGGAATGGGACATTTGGCTGTAGCCACTTCGCCGCGACCAAATGGCCGCCAGCGTTCGGCTGCAGAAGGACCCTCCGCCACTGGAATCCCCACCGGCCGCTTGTAAGGTCAATTTTATTACTGTTTAGGGTAGAGTGTTAATTAAGGGGTTTTAGTGCTTATGGTAGGGGTTCATTTAACGGTTTTATCGGTTAGGGTAGGGAGTTAATTTAAGCGGTTTTAGCGGTTAGGGTAGGGCATTTTAGGGTAGGAGGTTTAGTCACTTACCTTAGCGGCAAATTGGTCTTCTTCGGCGTGTTGAGTTGCAACGAAGCGCCGGTGGCTATTAGGTTGTGGCGAAATGGCAGCGACCAAAAGTCTTAGACCACTCCGCGATCTCCTGCAGCTACTGAGGAAGAGTCAAGTGTGCATCCAGCTGGTGTAGTATGTGTTAGTGCCAGTCCCACGATCGCTGGCATCCCCATCTTAAACCAGTCTCTGCGGATTACTGAGGAGAGGGAGTCAGCTGTGGACATCCAGATGGTACATCATGTTACAGCATCTGTATTACTGGTCACACGATTGCTAGTATAACGGTCTCAATCCATCTGTACAATGTCCTGCAGTTGGCATCCTGCTCGTGTATTGCCTGCTAGTATCAGTCAGATGATCCATGGTCTTCCGATCATAGCCTGTCTCTGCGATGTCCTAAGGAGGAGGAGTCAGCAGCGTCTGAAGGAACTCGGAGGATCCGGGCGAAAAAGGTTCAATTAAGCCGTAACCACAACGTCTGTTATCGCTCTAGAAGTGGTTATTGCTTAATTGGACTGTTTTCATACAGATCCTTCGAGTTTCTCGTTCAACCTTACTATGAAAGCTTGAACAATATACCTGGCTAAAGTGGCAAAGGTTCTTGTCAACATGCAAATGATACCAGCATGGCAAATAAGGCCTCAACCCCCCAATCTTAAAGCAGCAGTCCAAGCTGCCGTTTAAAAATAAATAACTAAATGTTTCCTTTCAATATGTGCATCAATACAATGATAAGTAATTAGCTAAGTTGCCGAACGATCCGTTCTCCTGTGATCGATCGACAAAGATTTGGCTCGGGGGTTCACTAAATGGCTGTCAGTGCAGCAGAAGAGGACCAAAGATGCAAAGTTCTATTGGGAAGATCATGTGACCAGGCAGTCACTAGATAAATTTGGTGCACTGCTAGAGAGATGGCAGGGCTCAAAAAGGGGTGTGCCAGAGCCTGTTTCAGAAGAGGAAGGGGATGTGACTTTGTAAATGATTGCTATAGAAACAAAAAATGCTTGTTACATTATAATACATAAAAAATCTCATTCAGAGTCTTTTTCTTGTTTTTTTTTAAACGCTACATCTATTTTCTCATAGTACAGAACTGATTTATTAAAAAAAAAAAAAAAAAAGCACATGCCGGAGATTGCTTGGTCTGCAGCGTTAACTACACCAAAAAGCAAGGGCCCTCATTCTCCGGAGGTTGGATTGTCCCTGTGGTTGACACCATTCAGGAAGAAGACATGAAGGATGCTAAGAATCCCCGGTAGCTAAACAAAAGCTGTCATTCAAACCTAAATCTGGCTACCCCCAATTGCAAGAATCTCCCCAGTGAAGCAGCCCTGCAAGAACTGGAAGACAAACGCGAAAAGATTAAACGGGGTTGTGATAGGGTGAATGTAAGACACTAGCCCTATGCCTGGCAGACCTATGTGTAGGTCTGCAGTCCAGCAGTACCTGGTTAAACTCAGCTAGGAAAAGGCTAGGTTAATTAGACAGGTCCCAGCTGCCTCGTTAAGGGGCTTTAAAAACACAGGCTTCTCGCTTATGTCTGGGTCTGTCTGAACCAGGGAGACACACACTGGAACTCTGGAGGGAGAACCGCTTGGTTTATGGTCTGTTTGTCTGCCATTTTTGCTTATGCTGAATTGCTTCTCTGGACTTTGAACAGAAGGGGGAAACCCTGCTCGTGGCTTATTTTGCGTTACTTTATATAAGCTGAAGAAAGGCTCTGTTATTTTTGTTCCATGTTTTTCCGGCTGAATAAAGAAGCCTATCCAGACTACCCACGTGTCATTGCGTTGTCTCCAGCAGGGATACTGTTGGCTTTAGAAGAAACAGAAATGATGAAGGCCTCATCGAGGCAAAAAGCAGACACCTATCATATTACAGAGATAAAGGAAATGGAAGAATCAGTGGCTTCATCGTTAACAAGAGATGGAGAACAGACATGGCAGAGTATTAAAGTTCATCGTAAAGTGTAGCAAGAATTGTCATTCAGTTGGCAAAGAAATAAAGACTTCAAATAATCCAAGTGTGTGCCCCAACTTCAAGTCACACAGGCCATGAAGTGGAAGACTTTTATCATGAAATCAACCAACTTAACAGGAAATTGTCACCTCAAGATCATTATGGGAGATTTCCATGCAAAGATTGGTGCCCAGCAGAAAGACAAAGCATCAGTTGGCAAGTGTGGTTATAGGCCCTGCTATGGTCATGCCTTGTAAGTGGCAGCAGGCTTAAGACGCTTTGGCCAAAGGGTTAAACTAAATGACCCTTTTTACAAGAGCCATATAGGTATTGCACAGTGTATTTTTGTCACATTGGAAGTAGCTTTGGGCATTTTTGTTTTAAGTGTGGCTATGGCACTCGTTACCAGTGCTGCTACCCTTAGACGGCTATATATTACATTTCCTTATTTAGGGGCACTGTGTTACAGACTTGTTTCTATCACTACTCACTTAGCACCTGGGCTGCAAACAACCAAGTTCCACGTTTTACTTAATTGTTTTCTTCTTATTGTAATACTGAAAACAAAAACATTACAATGCAATCTGTTTATTATATGTTTTATATTTTCAACTAAAGACGGTGACTGCCTGGTGGGTGACTGACTGACTGACTGCCTGGGTGGATGACTGACTGCATGCCTGGGTGGGTGGGTGAATGTCTGGGTGGGTGACTGACTGGATGGGTGGGTGGGTGACTGACTGACTGACTGACTGGGTGGGTGGGTGGGTGACTGACTGCCCTGACTGCCTGGATGGGTGTGTGTGTGAGTGAGTTACTGGGTGAGTGAGTTACTGGGTGGGTGCCTGACCTTGACCGGGTGGGTGCTGCTTCCTGCTTCCTTGCCCGCCAGACGCTTCCCCACCTGCCCCTGATATTCCCGCGGCTGCTGCCTGGTGCAGGAGGTAGGCTGGCGGAGGGGGGGAAAGGGGTGCCCATGAGGTAGGCGGCTGGGGGAGGCCACACTGGTGGGCTAATTCCATGACTGGAGGCACGCGGGGAGATGGGTTGGCGGGCACGCAGAGGAGGCTGGATTGGCGGGCGCGTACTCGCCACTGCGCTTCCCCTCCATCCCGCGGGGGGAGCGGGCCCACAGGCAGTAGGCTGGACACCCTACTTTCCCTGCGCATGCGTGCCGGGACTCGCCGCCATTTTTTAAAATTCCTAATAAAACGGACACGGCCGGGCCCCCTGACTCATGGGGCCCGGGACGCCAACCCCGGCAGACCCCCTCTGTTGGCGGGCCTGACTGCCAGTCTCAACATACATATTTCCAATCACTTACAATATTATTACAAAGATACTCGCTAAATCAGCTGCAACAAACCCTGGACTTCGCTCAGCCTAGAGAACAAGAGGGATTTTGCAGCGGATATAACACAATGACCACATTCAAGTCATACAAAAAGTGATTTCCTGAAGTAATTGATACGATCTATGACTCAATTTACGATTCATAGATTACGAAAAAGCAGTTTGATTCTGCCTACACATCAGAAGTTTTAAGTGCATTAAGAAGACAAAGTGCGGAAGAAGGGTACATTGATATTCTAAGGACTATTTCCGAGGATGACACATCAACTATTCCATTACATGAAGATACAAGCAAGATAAACATCAGCAAGGGAGTGTGACAGCGAGACACCAGGTCACCAAAGCTTTTCACAGCAACACTTGAAAAATTGCTCAAAGACTGAACTGGGAGAAAAAAAGGAATCAAAATAAATGGGGAATACTTGAGTCACCTATGATTTGAAGATGACATTGTTGTTTTTGCCACAAAAACAGAAGAACTCCAGCAACAAATGAGAGAATTCACCAAAGCAAGTAAGAAAGTGGGCTTCCATGTGAATCTCAGCAAGACCAAAGCGATCCTCAACAAATGTGTCAATTCTGCATAGATCGAAATAAATGGAATAGAACTAGAAGATGTTAAAGACTATGACTACCTTGGCTGGCAAGATACAATGGATTCGCACCTTTTGAAGGAATCAATATGATAACATCTTAATTATGGAGCGTATTTGGAAGAAATAACAAGACAATCTTTTAAGGGATCTTTCCTCTGTGCCTCAGGAAGAAAGTTTTCAGTGCAGTGCAGTCTGTGTGTGCTCACGTATGGATTGAAATTTGGACCCTAAATGCGGGGTATTACTCGAAGAGACAGGAAAAACAATGAATGGGTTTGAACCCAAACAAAACTCGGTGACATCACCACACAGGTGAATAAATTAAAATGGCTGTAGGTCAGACATATCGCAAGAAGAAGTTACCATCGTTGGACAAAGATGGTACTCCACTGGACTCCAAGAGAGATTAAAAGACCAAGACGACAAACAAAAGTAAGTTAGTAATCAGACAAAACATGGAGAAGAGAGGCTTGCCACCGCTGTACCCAGAAGATTATTGTGGAGGCCTTAATCCAGCAGTAGAACAACAAGCGCTGAAGATGATGATATATATAAATAGAGATATACTTCAAACCTGCAACGGACAAAATTAATTATTAGCACCAGAGAAAAAAACTCATATTTACTTACAGAAAGTAACAAAGGGGAGGAATGGGTGTTTAGTTTTTTTTACTTAAATGAAATGTGTTACCCCTTGCTGGCCTCCTTATTATTTATACCCTTAAGCTCATCTAAAACTCCTCACAAGGGGCCATGTGCCCCCGCAGTCACCCGTGAGGCTTAATCACTACCCCAGCACATCACTAGCCCACCAGTTGGCAGCTGACAGACTTTAGCCAAAGGGCTAGAGTCTGTGCGGACATGCTGCCTCTTGGCCTAGTGCAGGGCTCGGCAACTTCAGTCCTCAACGGCCACCAACAGGTCAGGTTTTCAGGATATTCCTGCTTCAGCACAGGTGACGCAATCATTGACTGAGCCACTGATTGAGCCACCTGTGCTGAAGCAGGGATATCCTGAAAACCTGACCTGTTGGTGGCCCTTGAGGGCTGGCGTTGCCCACCCCTGGCCTAGTGCCAACTAGGCAGTTCATTCTTCAAGAAGAACCAGAACTATTAAGACTTATTCGCATTAGGTAGGTAGCCAAAAAGACAGTCTGTGACCAAAATCTCATAATAACATAGAATCAGGGTCAGAGATTTGTAAATGTGGTGATTTTAGTTTGTTTATTTGTGTCTCTAAAAAGATTTATATGTATGTTTCATTGAATTGGTGCAATAAACAATGTCATTATCTTGACTGTTTGTACATGAATATACATGGAAATGTTTTTAAAATAATATTTAAATGCTGGCACTGAAAAACAATGCACAACAGTTGTCATCCACGTACTAAAGGGAAAGACAAACATTGTGGAACCATACATTACAGTGACAGCTGTTAATGAATACTAATAATAGTACAGGAAAATAAAGATATGACACAGGCTTGTCAGGCGGTGCAAGGGTTCACAATCAATGATAAACAGTGGAATGTAGATAAGGAGAGAGGTTTGTAATTGTGGTAGGAAAGATTCATGGAAATATGGAGCTTGTGTAGCAAGCAGCTTAGATAAGGGATGTGCAATGAAGCATGCGGTTTTAAGGAAATGGACGACATCAAGTGCAATTCTGGCAACATGGCTATGTGAAGAACCCCTTTCTAGTTGTATTCCTCTTATGTTACATTGATTACAAGCTTAGAAAAACTAAGCTCAAAACATATAATCAGTGTATAGTGTGCAGCAGCGGTGCGCAAACTGGGGGGCGCAAGATTGTCTGCGGGGGGGCACGGGGTTTACAGAGGCCCCGCACGCTTCCCGAAGGCACTTAAATTAAGTGCCAGGGAAGCGCGAAGGCATTTGTAAACTGCACTTACCTTGCTCCTGGAGACGCGTCGCCATGGCAACGCGGTGACATCATGACGCCGGAGCCAAGTTAACAGGGGGCGCACAAAGATGGGAAGAGCCGGCAAGGAAAAAAAGATTGTGCTCCCCTGGTGTACAGAACAGTAGGGTAATCCTGCACTCCCCAAAGACACAAAATTAAAATAAATACCGGTGTGCCTGGTTCAGGAATCTCTGTGAGGTACTCCAATATCTGACAGGAAGGAAAAAACCTGGGCACTGCGGATTTCTGCTTAGAAAATTTATTGTGAGCCAATGATCTATGAGTTCGCCTCAAGGGTCTTCTCAAATGCAAATGGCCATTTGCATTTTGAGAAAGACCCTGAGGCCGAAACTTCATAGATCATTGGCTCACAATAAAATTTTCTAAGCAGAAATCCGCAGTGCCCAGGTTTTTTCCTTCCTGTCCCTGGTGTACAGTACACATCTTTCTACTTAGCTAGGGTGACCATATTTTTCCCGGGACAAATGTTGCGTATATGAAAAACAGCGAACACCAACTGCGCATATGCGAACGGCAAGCGCCGGCTGAAAACCGGGACATTTGCATACATTTCGGGACACCGGGACAAAAGGACAAAAAAAAAGGGACGTCTGATCACCTTGTACTTAGCTTAGAAGTCTTCCCTAAACAAAAAACTTTTTTGTTTTTACAAAGTTCATGTCTGCCTCCATAGTTAATTGTGAAATCCTCCGAAAAAAATGGTAGTTATTATTTGTGGTTCTCAAATATAATATTAATAAGAATATTGATGTGTACTTGTATAGGAGTTTGTAATTCCAAAGCTGCATACTGTTATATTGCAGAGGGATAATGATTATTATTAGCCAGTGTAGCCCCCTGTAAACAGCACAGGCTATACCTATCTCCCTTCTACTGTGGTAAGTCCTGTTAAGATCAGGCACCAGTAATCATCATGGGTTTTCCCCCTTCATAGACTGCCCTGAGTGGTAGATGCAGGCCTGGACTCTGCTGCAGGCGTGAGCAAGAGGGGAGGTTCTGCTGACATCAAGAGAGGTGGGGTAAGCTCTATATTTAGCGCCAACTCCTGTAAGTGACGTAGTGTTTTTGGAGAGTAGTAGCCATGAGGCGAGAGTCCTGCGCATCGGTCCGAGGTAGAGTTGGAGGAGACCGCGTTCTCACCTGCGCAGCGTGCAGGGCAGAGAGAGGAGGAGAGACTCAGCCTCCTTTAGTAGAGCTGATAGCATTATAGACCTGGTGGACCAATGCCCCTCACCCCCCTGCCTGGGTGATGGGGAGAATCCAAGCCCCACCGCGAGATAACCTGGGGTGGGCCCAGGTGGTATTGAAGCCTAGCCCAGACCATCCTGTCGGAGGAGAGACTTGGAGGGAAGAGAGGATGAATTATCTGTGTGGAAGGAGAGCGGCGTAATAGCAAGGCTTTGCTGTTGTTATTTGCGGCTGTGGAAGCCACTACCGTTGGGAGTTGCTGATCTGTCAATAAAGAGACTATCCTTTGTACCAAAGACTGTGTGTGAGTTGGAAGCTATTACCCTGGGACCAAAGGGTGGTCTTCTATACAGGTCCTGTCCCATATTCCTGGGAGTATAGAAGATGGAGGCGCTGCACCACTAAGAGATCAGGAGGTACCACCCCAGAAGCCCGGTCCTAGCTCTCCAATAACATCGCGAGAAGCTCAGGCCCTCCTGTTCCTCACGGTATGCACCACACCGCATGTAATCTGCCCTCATGCCACCCTAGACACCACAGCAGAGTCTGGGAGAAGGGGGGAAGCAGGATTACATTTGGAGGCGCTGTGAGATATGTCAGAACGGACCGGCTTATAGGCAAGGCGGAACGGGCAGAGTGAGATGCAATCTCGTGCAAGTGTTGGAGAAAGGATGGGCGCAATTGCATATGCCGAGGTAGTCAGGAGAGCGCCAGACTCTCGCACAGTACGCCTTGGGCGCCATAGGAGGTGGCGTAGAAGAAAGGGTGAATAGTTAGAGCTGACCGAGTCCCTTGAGGCAGGTAGCGGTGAGGCAACTGGGGGGGTCAGCCTGTTAACCAGTCCAGGGACCATGGCCCAGGGGCCCGCGCTAGTGAGTGGCCAAAAGTAGGAGATGCCCGTACTTAGAAAAGAGGTACCATAGCTATCACCCGACACACGCACCACAGAGCACTTGCATGGTAGACATAGAGTATAGTGCATGGAGGAGAGGTGTTCCGCTAAGCATGGGGTACAAGCCACCTCAATTTAGTGAGAAACAGAATTGCAGAGCACACAGTTGAAGTCAGTCAGTGTTTAGGTACGAGATACCCGGTAGACACTGAGGATAGGGCACACGGACATTTGGAGGACTCATCCAAGATGGCGTCCGTCCCTACATGTGCTCCACGGAGCAAGAAAAGTGATCTAAAATGGCGGTTCCCGCCAAGCCTGGAGACAAGCACGTGCAGCGTGCAGAGAATAAGGAGAATGTGGCTGGAAATGTGTAATAATCTGGCGCCAAACCCGGATTCTTTGCAAGGGGAGCGGTGAGCGGCGAGAAAGCGAAGGCCCCACCCCACCTGTGTCGTGACTGGTCAGAAAGCCAGGGCCACGTACGCTGAAGAAGAAAAGATCCGCCTCTGGATTCACCAGAGAGTGTCGGCACAAGGAGAGCCAATCAGTAGAGTCCTCCCCAGCGAAGGGAGTGACCGGAAGCCTGAGCGAAGAGCTTCACTTTGTCTGGATTCAAGGAGCAAGGAGCTGAAACACTGAGCTGTTCCAACCTGAGCGAACACCATGTCCGAGATGAATAATCCATGGACCCATTACCAGGAGGCTACTGGTGTGGAGGTGTAGCAAGAAACGGGTGGGCACGAGAACACATCGCGCATGTGGTTTTCTTCTCGTGGATCACCGTGGTCCGCGGTACCAAGCACCAAGGCTGATGCCCACATGTGACGTTACCTTTGGCCAAACGAGCCGTGGTTTGTTCGGAACCCCCGCGGGGTGCCTCTCCAGGAACATTGACGGAGGTGGCGGAAGGCAAAGAAAAGACTGCCCTGGTTCCCCGTTATTACCCAAGCGGAGGAACCAAGGCTCAGCCCGCTATGAACTGAGCGAGCTGGCAACAGAGAAGAGCGCGGACCGCAGTTGGAAGGTACCAGAGCGAAAACTACTTGTACCTATTACCCACTGTTGTATCGCCGAAGAACAGGTGACCCCCTAGCGGAGGAACCGAGTCGTGATTTCCTCAGAGGAAGAGGTTGGTGGACACGGTGGCGATGCGCCTACGGCGCCCAACCACCAAAGGCATCAAGAGAGAGCAGACAAGTCGGAAAACCATCCGACGGCGACGCGCTGGTGCGGCCGGAGGCCCGTAAGAGTCACCCGGCAGTGGTGACTCCCAGTGCGACGGAGAGACCGAGACGATCCTAGAGGAGGAGGCCGATGTCATCAAAAAGCAGCGGAGCGGTAAGGAGACCCCACCAACCCCTTACTCCCGCCAGGCGCAGACCGCGACCCCGGCGAACGAGAAGAGAGGCTTGAGGCCTATTGTTCGACCGTGTACGTAGGATGCTCCGCCAACCGCCCTGCAGGTCCTCGACACACTTCCGTGCGTGACCGCGGAGAGGGTGGAGATGTGCAGCGATCCTGATGACCTCGTTTCCGGTTCCACTGGAAGAAAGGCCTGGAGGAGGTGTTCTCCTCTCAAAGCATAGACCTCAGCCATTGCCCTGCTCACCTACAGAGTAAGGCCCTCCCAAGAAGCCAGAAGTATGGCGGGAGTGCCTCTAAGAAAATGATCATTGGCGTGGTATCACCGCCTTGCTGGTACAATCGCTTGGACGTCCCCAAGCCCGGCCCATAGCTCCACGCCGCCGGCCACTGCCCCTGCCCCGTCACGATACAGGGATAAGTTAGTAAATTACCCAAATACTCCAAGGACTTGCGGGATTGGGAGTTGAGTGATGAAGGGTCTGATGGGGAGATACCGTATTCGAGTGTTATACCTGTGCCTAACCCTGTGCCGTTTTCTCCTGCAGCTAGAGGGAGGGCCCGTGGGTCTCACACCCCAGTAGAGGCTGGGTCTACCAGCAAAGTGGTGCTCAAAATGAACCCCACTACGTATTATAATGCCAAGGGAAGGAGAGATTGCTCGCGATCTACTGATGTGGGTATGTCCGGTGTATCATCACAGGTAGAGTCTGATGTAGAACGCACTAGTCATTCCGCAGAGTACGAACATTATTAATTAAGAATGATGTAGTAGACCATTGGTGGGCGGCTGGTTCTTTCACTCCGCAGGAGGTGGAGGATGAGTTAGATCACCGGTTTCGGGAGATAGAACAGAAACTGATTGTACATCGAGGCCCCAGTATCTTGTACGATGAGGTAGCCCCAGAGGAGCCTGTATTTTGGGTACTGCCGAGCAGGGCAGGGCACCGCAAACTCACCAAGCTAAGTCGAGCTGACCGGGCCATAGTCGCTAGATACCGGCAGTCCCACGGGTATGAGTATCCCTACGTGCCTGAGCCCATTATGAGGGAAATTGAAGAGAACCGAGACAGTTGGCTCAGGGAGGCAGTCCAGGAATACCTTCGGACCAAGTTCGGTCAGGGAGGGTATCACAATGAGGATAAGATTAGCGAGTTAGTACGCATATGGAGCATCGGTAGGTGTATCTACATGCACGGTGTTACATACAGGCCTGAAAATGTGCCGGTCCAATCGTTCGCTGTGACCGTCACGGATCATAATGGACGGCGGGTAAGAAAGCCTGATCCAAAGCACTATCTGTAGGGTTCTCCATGTTGGGAGTACCCGGTTGTACTTGTATTAACTACCTCATTATGCCATGTATTATGACAATGTTATGTGTGCTGTTTCCCAGGTGGTTCGCCGCAGGATGGGTCTGCTAAAACTAGGTCCAAGTGGGGACCATTGGATTCCACCATAGGGAGAGTGTAGCCCCCTGTAAACAGCACAGGCTATACCTATCTCCCTTCTACTGTGGTAAGTCCTGTTAAGATCAGGCACCAGTAATCATCATGGGTTTTCCCCCTTCATAGCCCTGCCCTGAGTGGTAGATGCAGGCCTGGACTCTGCTGCAGGCGTGAGCAAGAGGGGAGGTTCTGCTGACATCACGAGAGGTGGGGCTAACTCTATATTTAGCAGCCAACTCCTGTAAGTGACGTAGTGTTTTTGGAGAGTAGTATCCTGTGAGTCGAGAGTCCTGCGCATCGGTCCGAGGAGTTGGAGGAGACCGCGGTCTCACCTGCGCAGCGTGAAGGAGCAGAGAGAGGAGGAGAGACTCAGCCTCCTTTAGTAGAGCTGATAGCATTATAGACCTGGTGGACCAATGCCCCTCACCCCCCTGCCTTGGGTGATGGGGAGAATCCAAGCCCCACCGAAAGGATAACCTCGGGGGTGGGCCACTGGGTATTGAAGCCCTAGCCCAGACCATCCTGTCGGAGGAGAGACTTGGAGGGAAGGAGAGGAGGAATTATCTGTGTGGAAGGAGAGCGGCGTAATTAGCAAGGCTTTGCTGTTGTTGTTGCGGCTGCTGGAAGCCACTACCGTTGGGAGTTGCTGATCTGTCAATAAAGAGACTATCCTTTGTACCAAAGACTGTGTGTGAGTTGGAAGCTATTACCCTGGGACCAAAGGGGTTCTTCTATACAGGTCCTGTCCCATATTCCTGGGAGTATAGAAGATGGAGGCGCTGCACCACTAAGAGATCATGGAGGCTACCACCCCAGAAGCCCGGTCCTGGCTGCCCAATAACATCGCGGGAAGCTCAGGCCCTCCTGTTCCTCACAGGTATGCACCACACCGCATGTAATCTGCCCTCATGCCCCCTAGACACCACAGCAGAGTCTGGGGGAAGGGGGGAAGCAGGGTTACACCAGTTACAGGTGGGTAATCTGAGACAGAAGAGAAAATGATTTGCCCGAGATCAAACTTTAGCCTCCATGTATCAAGAGGCACGTGTGCGCTGACGCGCTGCGCAAAACAAAAGCATTTTGTTCTGTCTGAAACGCGACATATTTATGAAGTGTATTTCTACTGTTTTACAATTTGGCGCAGGCTGTGCTGGTATTCTACGCTAAAAAGAAGACTTGCGTCACTTCAAGATGATGGTGAAAACGTAAAGTAACGCAAGCCGCAAAATGTTGAAAACATAGACCTGTGTCGATATACAAATGTTACTCCACCTTAACTCCTCCCACTTGCTGCCTAAATCCCTCATCGCAGGCAGACATACCCGAAAATAGGGCAACTAAGAGTAACACAGAGCCACTGCCTGATGCAGGTATATTTCAGGGCATGTTGTGTCAAAATAATTAATTTGCGCCCACATTTTGCCTTAGAAACAAAGAGCCCAGGGTGTCAGTGATCAAAAGACCATTCAAGTGCTGTTGGTTTGTGTATTCAAAATCAGTATCTTTACCACTACCCCACACTGACCATTGTGAATTTCTTGAGGACTTATCTATACTATAATTCAGAAAGTTTGTTGGTTTTCCGGCTATACAAATCCACACGCTTAATCCTAGAGCCACCAAACTTGGAAGGATTACTTTATAAGACAAAAATACTCAATGCTACACCCGATGTGACAAAATACATAGTTAAATACTTCAAGGTTAGTATTCTCATGAATAAGGGTCATTTATTTAGACCTTTTGGCCAAAGTGTTATAAACCTGCAGCCACTTCATGGCATGACTAGTATGCAGGTCCTAACACTACCTGTGAAAGTTCTCATTTACCTCTGCAGTGGAGGGAGAATGGCCTCAGTGGACCTGTCCTGCACAGGAACATGGAAAAACCTGCTACTTAAAAAGTGGGGAGGGTTGAGCTTAAACCCTGGGAGGAGGGGCCACTAACCTCCAATCAACTGATACCAGTTGAAAAATTAAATTTAAGCACACCCCTCCCCACAGGTAGTGTTAAGACCTGCATACTGTCATGTCGTGACGTGGCTGCAGGCTTATAACGCTTTGGCCAAAGGGTTTAACTAAATGACCCTTATTCATGAGAATACTAACATTGAAGTATTTAACTATGTATTTTGTCACATCGGGTGTTTCATTGGGTATTTTTGCCTTTTGTTGTATGCATTTGGCCACGCTCAGTAGCACTCCTTTTGACACTAATGTATATATATGATGTGGGGGTTCTGAAGTTAGAGATTGCTGAGATTGTGTGTTTAAGGATTACTTTATGTATCAAAATAAGGCGAACTGTCATAGTTTGGATCCCCTTGAACCTCGAAAGGGGGTGCATTCTGTGAGTTACTACAGCCACTGTCGGCTAATGGGTCTTGTACCTGGTCAGCTATATATTTTTATTTATTTATTTATAAAATGTTTTACCAGGAAGTAATACATTGAGAGTTACCTCTCGTTTTCAAGTATGTCCTGAGCACAGAGTTAAGACAAATAATACATGTTTACAAATACAGTTACATAATGAGCAGGGTATACATTATATACAAGACATTGCATGCACAGTTAAAGATCATTTATATTATGGGCGAATGAAACAGTTACAGAGCAGATTAAAATGTGGGCCAGCCTTAGATTTGAAAGAACTTAGACTGGTGGTGGATGTAAGAGTCTCTGGTATATTTGGCACGTGATATCATACTGGTGACATCATAATAAGTCAGATAGCTATAAAGTTTACACAGAAAGCAGACAGTGAAAGTGATATATGGGAGATGAGGGAGGGGAAGGGGATGAGGTTGGTTTCTTAGAATTCCCGAGCAATAATTAATAAGGCCAGTGACCGCTGCGGCGTGCGCTACCGCATGCGCACCACACACCACAGCACAGCCCTCTTTGGGGCAGGTCCCAGTGGCCGTGTGTGTGGGCGTGCAAAGCACGATGACGCGTACGCTGGCAGGGAAGACAAGAATTTTGTCTTCCCGTGCCGCAACGCGATCACGTGTACGGCGGGCAGCCAGTGGGAGGGCAGATATGCCCCGTCGTGGCCGCACCCCCCCATCATGGCCCCGCCCCCGGCGCATCCCCTAGCTCCCCTACAGATCGCCAATCGCAGCTTTTATCTGTGCATGCGCTGCCAGGTGGCGTGCAGCAGTTAATACTGGGGCCGTAGCCTTAGTCTGCATTAAAATATACCACATACGGATTAATGCAACATCACTGCATGAGATTTGCCTCGTGGAAACTACGTTTTATGGCATTTTACTTAACTTTTTGTTCGTATGGCCCTTGCTCATAAAAAGATCTAAAAGCATCAGTTCCCCTTATCTGGCCATTCAAAACAAGTGTCCAAGTTCCTTATTGCTTCAATGGGATATTTGCTGGACATTGTCTTCTTTTTACATATGTAGACTTTCAGAACTGCCCATTAAAACCATTGGGTATAGTTTTGAGACCTCGAACAAAACTGACGAATTTTGGCTCACAAACAGTCTAATTTCATCATTCTGTCTCTGATAAGTATATATTTTTCCCCCTTTATAATTATAGGGCCATTTCATTAGCTTCAGGATTGTACTAACACAGTTCCAACACATGACTGTGCAAATGCCTCTTGGGGACCGTTATAAAGCTCTTTGACACGAAATAGTACAATCTAAATATAAATAATCATCACTTGTCAGACATTGCTTTAATTTATTTAACCCTATTGCACCCTCAGTGGCTTTGCAATGCATTGCAGGCTGGACAACAACAACATGGTTTTAGAAAAATAAAAATAAAACCAGGAGTGTTATACATGTGAGTGCTTTCACTTCATTACATCTCCAACACTTCACACCTTAAACTTTCTACTGAGTACTAAGTGTGGGATTTGTGGTTGCTTGCTGCCTTCTCTCCAGACATTTAGTATAAATGCTCTTATCATATAAATAATTGGGAGGGGAATAGAAATCTCTCAATCCCTCGTTGCCGTTTATTTAGAGGAGGGACTTTTATCAATGAAACATTATTAAACAAAAATGTGTATTAAATAAAAGGAAATCTCTAATAGAAAAAGGGAGACTTTAGGTGTCTGCATCACCACTCTCCTCCTACACAGTGAGTGAGGCCTGTGAGGCGAGTGAGATGAGTGAGGCCTGTGAAGCCTGTGCAGCACTAAGCTGTTTCCATGGTGATGGCAGAGGCGGGTGGAGTCACAGGCGGGGCTAACAGAGTTCCCAGCATGCCGCGGGCCCCTGACCGGCTTCCCCTCTCCTCCTCCTGTGCAGCTGCGGAGGGTGACCATGGCGCCGGTGTACAGCAAGTACCTGACTGCCCGTAACTCCTCGGCGGCCGGGGCGGCGCTCCTCCTGCTGTACCTGCTCGGCAAGTGGCGGAGGGCGGCTGCCAGGTGAGATGTGGGGCGGGGGGGCAGGCTGATTGGTGCAGACACTGTGCACCGGACGGACACTCGCCACCAGAGGCCGTGGGTGTGGGACCGTGGCCCCAACACCCCAGCAGGGGCTTATAGACTTTAATAGTCTGATGCTTGATGCTCCTGTAGCATACTCATATATTTTTCTTATGTAGAGCTGAAGGTGTACGCAGCACTTTATTTAGAAGCTTGCAGGCACGAGGAGTCTCTTGCCCTGTAGAGCTTGCAATCTATGAAGGTGGTGCCTGAGGCATGTGGGCGATGGTGTGACTTGCCCAAGGTCACAAAGAGAGCTGACACTTGGATTCATACCGGGTTCACCCACTTCCAAGGCGGTGACATTACCACTGAGTTACTCCAGCTGTAAAGAGGTCATCTGTGGCCCAGAAATCCCACTACATGTTACCCCCACCACATACTGCTTATCACATGTCTGCGACACTGGATATAAGTGGTCCTTTGACTTGTATGTCTAAACCACAAGAGAAGGGAGATCTCAAATAGTAGTATGGTTCAATCAACACTGTGCAGTGATGGTTATAATTTGTTAAAACCCTTCACAAGTGGAAAATAAGGCTGCATAAGGCTCTTAGGAGAATTGTAGTCTGGGTTGTCAACACTTCATTCTCATTATGGAATATATATACACACACACGCACATGTATCTACTGCTACTACGTCTTTGATTTGTTTGAACATACAGGATATGCTGATCTACCCATAGTCAGGTGTTATTGCAGTAGTATAGTAGCAAGCATTTGGTAAAGCTGTCACATGATACACTGACATCCAAGACCCCAAAAAGTGTAAATGTATTTTGGTATAATTTAG
This sequence comes from Ascaphus truei, assembly GCA_036426205.1. Classification (NCBI taxonomy): domain Eukaryota; kingdom Metazoa; phylum Chordata; class Amphibia; order Anura; family Ascaphidae; genus Ascaphus; species Ascaphus truei. The sequence continues at coordinate 26,811,153 of CM071576.1, forward strand.
TGGTAATCTCACTTGTGAGGTTAGTGTTGCAGTGCTGAAGTATTGTAGCAATGACTGAAATAAATTAAATCTGGTAATATGAACCATACAAATGAGACACGTTGTTGTATAATTATGACTTCAGTGGTTGTGTATGTCTGCATTGGTCCTGAGAATGAATGAGTTGCTATTGTCTCCAAATAAATGAAGTCTTCTCTGGAGCATGTAATATGCAGCCCATTCTCTCCCATGGTGTGTAGGAGCTGTGGTACTTTATCAGCATAAGATTTGGTAACACTTTTTTTTTAGATTAAATTTTAGATATTTTCCAAGTTTAAAGAGTGTACAGAGCATTACAAATAAAATAAAAGGACAAGTTTACAGTATGACAAAGTAAAAATAAAAAATTGAATGGGAAGTAAAACATATATTTAAGTTAATAGTTATCAACGTATAGAAATATCACCTGAAACAGAGATATGAGGATAAGGAAAGACCTGTCAACTTTTCTGAGTGCAGGACCATCAGCATTGAGGGTCATGAATTGTAACTGCGTAACTCTACTGCTTAGTATACTTATCACAATGCTTTTGGCCTACATTTTTATGGCTGTGAAACATTATTTAATTCTAACTATTAAAGTGGTAGAGAATGTGTTTTATGGCTTAGTGTATTTTTATTTGTCAGCCTCCTTATCCTGTTAGGTGGGATTGTACATTTAAAGGTACTTATTTATTGGCAAAAATACGTTTTTATCCACGTGGCCTCAGCCAAGGTCCGGTTTCTTCCTGGGCATGTTCCTCAGGACAATCTTAGATCTGACAGTGGTGCAGAGTTCAGACTGTTATCATTTTATGCGTTCAGCCAAATGAAGGAGCGGCATATGAAGCAGCAGACTTCCAAGGGCCCGCTAAGTATTGGTTCGCTTTAAAATAAGCAAACAAAGCTGGCCTTGGAAACTCTTCTGCGTTTTATTTTTTTTATTTTAAATGTACAGTCCATGCAGGAGATCTGACCACATATTGACCAGTTTGTTTCTCATGTCTTTACGGTTGAGACATTTGAAGTCTGGGATGATAATGCAAAATGTTTTTCCGCCTTAGAATGGATAAAAATATGTACAATATCAGATATTGCATTTTTATTGTTTGCTGTAATTGGTTGTGATTGGGTACTTAAAATGAAGTGTATTGTATATTCCATTACAGTGACCATTCGTAGAACTACTTAGAGAAGAAGCAGATTAATGCTAGTGTTTTCTGTAGTGCCGGGGTGTTCGTGACATCAGATTTAGACAAGTGAATGAAAATTATGAGGATGCTGTATAACACCATGCGTATTTAAACCCCAATTGATTTTTACCTTCCTGGATTTGCACTGTTATAGGCTTTGTAGCACTTCAGGTGTTGTAATCTTCGTAGTTCACTGTACAGTATTTCCGCAAGCTACCTAATACCTTTTTTAAGGTGGTGTGGAATTTTCTTAATCGGTTGTTTGATCTCCATTGTCACTTTTGGGAAACCTGATTAATAAAGCTGCTTTTGGAGATGGGACGTCTGATTTCTAACGACATACTGGAGGATTGGACTGATGATTGCGAGGTGATACTGTAACAGTACTGCTACAGTTCCTAACATCAGCCAGCGCAACTAAATCAGTGTGCTGTGAAGTTACTATTTTGTGCTGGAGATAATTTTTCATCCTTTTCATTTGAATGGAGGTTAACTCTTACAGAATTGGGAAACTGCTTCACTCCATATTGCATAGGGGCCTTATATTGAGTACTTAGAAGTACTTATATTGATAATGAGGCATATGAAGATGGGGCTAACACAGCCTAATTCACTTCATTAGGCCTGTACTTTTTTGTCTGGTTTATCTTCAAACACTGGTAAGATGGCGTTTCTCATTTGCTACTGCAATTTTGTTCACTGGCCTTGTTACCAGGTATTTGGTGACCTCTGTGCTTGCTCAGAATGGAATATCGATGTGTGTTCTGATGTCACTGAGGCTCTGTAGCTTGCTCAGCTGCGCTCCTACATATGTGATGCACTGTCAATACATATTTAAAATCCAGCAGTTGTTAGTTAGACAATGTGGCTTACTTGACAATTCATCTCTGGTGTCCAAAGACCTCTCATCCAAGGTACCGGTTATCTGTATATCTTTATAACCGTATGATGCCCTTCTGTATTACTAACCAGTGGCTATTTCACATACCACAGCTTTTGTAAGACAGAGGTTAGATTAGTAGCACATTAAGGAACAGTCGGCTCACACAGCCTCTGCTTTTCTCTTGCTGCACATTCATACATTTGGAAGAATGTCTCCTTTCTTTTACAGCAGAGAAGCAAGGATTGTTCATTTTTCAATGCACACATCATTTTTTTTATAGTGTGTGTGTGTGTGTGTGTGTGTGTGTGTGTGTGTGTGTGTGTGTGTATATATATATTTATATATTTTTTATTTTTGTAGCAGCATTTTGTTTTGACTGAGTTTAGGAAAAATAATCACATGTCTTTTTTTATGTTGTTTAGATTTTATTTACTTGTAAATTACCTAACATTTTGTTTGCAAATCAGCTGTACTGTAACCTTTAGAAGAATCCAACGGATTTGGTACATTTCCAGTCTGAGAATAATCCTTTCATTTTAAAGATGAATGACACTGCAGTAGAATGATTTTAAAGCAGCAATATCCAAAAACCACATTTTTTTTTTTAGAAAGCTTAATTGACCTTGGGTCCCCCTGACATCCGCAAACCCATGTTGGTTAGTAAAAACTGCAAACATGGCTGCCGTGTCACCAACAGAAAGCTGCAAAGTCAATGTTACAGCTTTCTGAAACGACAATGATATATATATATATATATTTTCACACACGCTGTCCGGGAGCAAATATTCATCCCCACCCCCTGGACAAAATGAGTAATATATCCCGAACCGGATATCAATGTGCTAAAAATTGGTTCCTCTGGACTCCATGGGTCAGGTGATTGCCAAAAAACCCCATCCAGCACGGATTGCTCCCTTAAACCTCAAAATAATGATTTGTCTACAAGCTAAACCAGTGCTTTCCAATTATTATTATTATTTTTTTTTTTTTTTGGTTAAGGAACCCTAAGTGAAATTCTGAGGAACCCCCAGTGGGGTAGCTAAAGCCGGGGGCCCACTCTCCAGCGTATTTTTTGCAGTTGTGCATGCGCGATCGGGGTTTTTTCTACTGTGCAGGCACTTGTTTACCACAGATGCGCGATCGGAGCTTGCCGATTTGCGCATGCGAACGAGCAGCCGGCAAGTGGTGATTGTGCATGTGCAGCAGAGGGAAAAACGATTGCGCAGTACGCATGTGCCGGTCGTGCATGCATGGCCAAACTACAAAAAAATTGCTCGGGGGGGCCTGCGAATGCCTTGCTACGCCACTGGGAACACCCCAACCATCTCTAATAGTGCGTCTATGATCAGAGCCATTGTGAATTCTTTTGTATTTGATACAATTTTCAAATTACCAGAAAATTGCAGGGAACCCTTAAGGGATGCCCGGGGAACCCCAGGGTTCCTTGGAACCCCTATTGAAAAACACTGAGTTAGATGGAACTTTTACCTCCTCTGAGAAAGTGCCGGTGACGTATCAGGGGAACACTGTGTCTCATGATTCTTTGCTTCTTAATATTACTTTTATAACTGAACTGAAGTCCAAGGAAGTAAACAGTGTTCATTGACCGTCAAGTGATGCCACCAGTGCATACAAACACCTCTGACTTTGCAAGTCAGATCTGTCCTTTCAATATGGTCCCAAAGAAAAGAAGCCTCCCACTAATTTTTGGGTTCCATTCATTAAACAGCAGTATTGGTTTTCTGACTAGTGTCGCCATAGAAATAATTATAGTTGCTGGATGCTAAAGTTTTAGAGCGTCTAGAAATAGTGCCACTAGTCTGTTTTTAAAATCTCTATTGTGTAAAACTGTACTAAGAAATAGTAAGTAACATTTATATTTCTGAAAGTTCCCAAATCTCATGCCGTTCTTGTAATTGCTGCAGGATGGGTGTTAGGACTCACCTTTCAACGTTTTTGTTTTACTAACATGGTGTAGAGGTGGAACCACATTTGATTTTCCACTGGTCAAATGGTCAGCAACTTATCTATTTACTATTGACACCTCATTCCCCAGTAGGTCAAAAAAACATATTTGTGCAAGATTAATCTCTGGGAATGCATTTTATTAAGAAAGCCAGTAATACTTTTCTGAGTTTCCACTCATTTCATATAGAAACATTTATAATACAAAGTGAAAAGGTTGTTCTTCATTTATATATAGATAAATATTCTTGGGCAATAAATACACACTGCAACAAAGTGAGTGTCCCCATTTTGCAGTTGTTTTCCTCTTCATGGGTGTAATCTTTCTGGACAAATTTCATAACTTGCTTATCGTGATGCAACATCTTCATTGACAGCGAGGTCCTTAAGTGCGCGTACAAATCATTAACCTGGCGCAGCCTGCAGAAAGTACATGAATCACTGTAAGGTGTGGCACTGTTATCAGTCTTAATTCTGAGGTTCACAGCTTTATCGATCTGTATTATAGCAAACCGGCTATTTATTTGTGGATCACTTTGATAAAGGATTTTTTTTTCTGTCTTGTGTGTAACCTGATTCTAGCTTTACTATGGGTCCATATTAAAATCGACGTGAAGTAAACGGTGACACACTATGCTCATTTGCATGTCACTTCCCAGAATCCCTGGCTGCAGTGGAAACACTATGCTAAGAGATAATGGGGAAAGGCAGGGTTGGAGACGTGAATGTGCTCACAAGTGGCATTTTTTATTTGCTTTAGTAGGGCACACTTTGTTAATTTTCATAACCTTTTCTGTAACCTTTTATATTTGTAGTGTTAATGTAGAATGACCTTGGAGACTGTGAGGCATGCAGATGGAATCTTTGGAAATAGCTGTTTGCTTCTGTGCCGGACAGTGTGATTCAAGAGTTAACGATACTGACGGTTGCATGGTTATATTGGGCATAAGGGGCTTTTTAGGTACATGATTATTTAAGACACGTAATGAAGTAAGCTATAGCACATACCATGTGATATTTTTGGTTAGTGCAGCCAGGCCTATGTCAATCTGTGTACTTGTAAGAATAGTAGCATCATTAGTTAATTATTTTTTTTTTTTAATCATTTGCAGGCTACGCACATTATGCCTGAATAGAAATGTATGTCACATTACCTAGGTGATAGAATCAGGGCTTGTTGCTGGAATCCAAAGTCCATTCTGCAGTATCCTGTTACACGTTGGATTTTGGTCATTGCCAAAGATAATGGGATTTAATAATATTCTGTACAACCTGAACAGTGATTAAACAGCCATGTGAAATGTTACGAACCATGATTCCTAGTGTAAGCAAAGTCCTGAATGAGTAAACTTTGGTTGGACTTATTAATTAAGTTGAAGTGCAAAAACTCCCATTGACTTGGGTATTTTCAGGCAATCTGCCACATCAGAGCTTATTGAATAAGTGTATGGTATAGGCAGACTGGGGTGCTCTCCTTCTCAATAGTACATGCACAGTGATATAAGCAATTACAAATATGAAATATAATTTTCCGACACACAATACTGGCCCAGAATATAGGGTTGTGCTCAGCCCCAGGGAGGGTCTTACCACGTTCCTCGGTGTAGGATATGAAAGAGAGAGCGGGGGGCGCAAAAAAAAAAAATATAGAAATGCAAAGTCAGAGATATCACTGACAAATCGACAATGATAGTAAAAATGGAACAAGTGATATAAAATATAATCTATAGACATACTCACACGGCCATGTGTGGTACTAAATCCATAGAATGGTTTCTTTCCTCTACGCTGCTCCTTCACTGCAGCAATCGGCTAATGCTCCCTTCCAGATTCTCCACAGTTATAACCTCACCGGTCACATGTGAGGGAAGACAACACCGCAGATACAGATATAAAAGGATATTTTATTAAACTAAAAAGTGAGTGACAATGAACTCCTGTGAATAACCGCCTCCGGTACATGTCGCCAGCTTCCGCACTTCGGTGCAGTGTTCTCCTGATCCCGCATCTGGTATACAGGACTGCAGATCAAAGCGCATGCGCCGACTACGATGTCTGCGCAGTCCAAAGAGTTCCAGGTCCTTACATGAACCTCATGAAGTTCATGTAAGCACCTGGAGCTCTTTGGACTGCGCGCGGACACCGTAGTTGGCGCATGCGCTTTGATCTGCAGACCTGTAGATCCCGTGGTTAGGTAGCTAGACATTTGGCGGGCCTCCGGGCAAAAAAAACATTTTTAGGGCTCCATTCATAATAATAGTGACTAGAATTTTTTTCTCCCTCCCATCTTCTCCCTGATCTTCTATCTCGGGGGTGCGTGAGATTATCTGCGGGCGGTGGGGGGGAGGGTTTACAGGGGCCTGCGCGCTTCCTGAATGCAATTATATTTATTGCCAGGAAAGTGGCGAAGGCCTCTGTAAACTTCACTTACCTTGGTTCAGATGGACTCTGGAGACGCCTCGCCATCGCAATGTGACATCATGATGCCCAGAACGCCGGAGCCAAAGTAAGGGGGGGGCGGAGAGGGGGGCAGAGGGGCGCAGGAGAAAAAGATAGAGCGGGAGCGCAATCTCATCCCTCACCTCTCCCCATCCCTCCTTGTCGTCATTATCATCTATACCCCTCCTCCTCCTCATCTCCTCTCCCCCTTTGCCTCCTCCATTTCTCTCCCTCCTCCATCATCATCATCATCACTGCTTCTTGAAGGAGAGACATGAACCGAGGGAAGCGCAGAAACTATTAAGTCACCTGAGATCTGGAGCTGCCTCTTGCATACATTTGCTGTAGAGTTGCAACCAAGTTGCATAGGTATCTATTGTATTCTGTTGCAATGAATGCTTCTTGCACAAAGCATGGTAGATTTGCTCTTCTGCTGTTTGATCTATCTACATTACACAGCCACACCTAGTGAATGGCAGACATGACAAAGCATGTTTCCTCTTTCATATCCCTGCACCATCATATCATATGAGCTGTTAAAGATGTACTTGTGCAAATATAGTTTGTTGCCAAAACTAAGATGATATTGGTGGATAAATCGCTGTAGTGGGTTGGCCTCCTAGTAGTGTGGTTAACTGAATAACCGGTTTGTAACTTCATTCCACCTTTTCATTTTACTTTATATTAATGAAGGGGTTAATGGTCCTTAAAGCAGTATCGTTACGCATATTCTTGTCTTATTTTGAGAGTGATGATTTGATCAGAAGTAGATATGGATGTTTAATAAGAGAATGACCAAGTCAACAAATGCATTTCTAGACTTTCTTGCCGTGAAATACCGAATACTCCTATTTCCCATTCTGCAGCTTACTGTTTAAATGCAGATTTCAGTTGGTTTAAACCAAGAACTAGTTGCTTAATGAGTATTTATCCATATTTATTTCAAAAGATCTTTTTAAGGACAATAAACTGGTGCTGGTAGATTGTCAAGAGCAAAAGGTAATGTAGAAAAGGACCACTTTATAATAGCTTCAGTACAGTATACCAGTGTTTCATAGGTGCAATTGCAGGTAGCCAGACAGGAAGAATAACTTTTGTAAAGAATGTATAAATCTAATTGGCTTCACTAAACAATTCTAACAGTGCAAGTGACACATTTTGAATGCTATAATTTTGGGGGCAGTCCATTACAAATTTCATTTCTTTAGGGGCTTTGGATCAAACAAATTGCGAGGGGGCTCAATCGACAGGCATAGATTTGTTTTGTTTTTTTTCATATTAAGTCAAGATAATTTATTCTTCATGCAAAACGGGAACAAAATAAAATGTCCAACTACAGGCAGTTTGGTACAACCAGCTCAGTCCCATACCCAAGTCTCAACTCATCAAGAACCAGAACTTCACTGATTAGGTAGCTTTTTATACCCTTCGGCAAGACACACACAGACACTTCAAAATGTTTAAACATAAATAAAAATTCAATACTAACTACAAACACAACAAGATAATACAAAAAGAAAAGTGTACACCGAAATATAAATGAAAACATTACTCGGATGTAACCATGCACCCTCCCGCTTCCTGCATTCTCACAGCCAGGTGTGTCAGGCAAAGGCGAGATACAGGCTGCCAGAGGTAGGAGAGATTATAGCCACTTCAAACAAATAGGAAATATATTATGCTTTGGTGTAGAAAACGGACAACTGCTTCTGCTAAGCATTACTGGCACACCCCGGATTAACGTACGCAATGGGTCCAGAGCATGTATGTAAAGCGAAAATGTAGTTAGTGAAGCACTACCTTTTTTCCACTTATCGATGCATGTAGTGTCCTGCAATCGTCATATACGTGCATAACTGATGTAAATAACACATTTGTAACAGGCTCTATAGTCTCCCCGCTTTCGCACAGCTTCGGTACAGGTAGGGAGCCGGTATTGCTGTTCAGGACGTGCTGACAGGCGCATGCGCGAGCTGCCGTTTGCCTATTGGGCGAAATGTCCTTACTCGCGAGTGTACTTAGTGAGTGTCCTTAAACCAGGGTATGCCTGTATATTGTACCAAGCATGTATTTCTGCCATTATGGATACAGTCCCCAATAGGAGAGGGGAAATACAGGAAGGAGAGATTAAGTATTGGTTATGCGAAAAAGCAAAGGCCTCTCAAATGGTTCTGTATCAGAAGGCTTTTCATACTGTCTGCTTAGGCTAAACTTATAGTGCCGCTACGGTCGCTGGAAAAATGAAATTGAGATGACTTCCAGCGACTGCGACCAAGCCGTTGTGCTGTCGCATCGCGCTTACTATAGGCGCACGCGACGGCGGCAATGCATTTATTTTGACGCGGAATTGCTGTCGCCGGCACTATAAGCGTAGCCTTATCTCACATGGGTTTAGATCAGCTTGCAGTCTGCCTCAATCACACCAGGAAACAAAAAAAAACTATTTTGGTCACAGTCTTAAACCGCACATGTTTGTTTCCCCCCCCCCCCCCCCCCCCCGTTAGAGAGCTATAAATTAAAAAAAAATTATTCGGGGGGAGAATTTTCTGCCTGTGTGCAAACCTGCTGATCACACACGGACATTAGAGAAAAGGGAGCAGTCAGATGAAATCGTCCATGATTACATAACTTATTTTTTACATGATTTTAATTTCCTTATAGATGTCAGATGTGGTTAAAAAGGCATCACTCATCCAGATGTAGCCCCTTAAACAGGTCACTGACCTGACCTTTGGTCCTAGGAGGGGTTACATAGTAGATGAGGTTGAAAAAAGACATGGGTCCAAGTTCAACCTATGCTAAATTTAGACAACAGATACTTTATCCTACATCTATACTTATTGATCCAGAGGAAGGCAAACACAAAACCCCAGTGACATATCATCCAATGATATCTCATAAAAGGAAAAATAAATTCCTCCCTGACTCCAATAATTGGCAATTTGATTTCTCTCTGGATCAACATCCTTCCCATGTTTACTTATTTGCTATATCCCTGTATACCTTTTCTTGCTAAAAAAAAAAAAAGATGTCCAACCTTTGCCCCATTAAGTGATATTTCTCAACTTCAATTGTTTGTTTAATTCGTTTTTGTTGTTTTCCTATTGGGGATTTGTATAACTACTTGGCATTCCTAATACTCGTGGTTCTCAGTCGTTGGTACGTAAGGCTGACCATGAAGCCTAATTACAGTCTATGTCAGTATTCTAGTCTAATGCATAACACCCAGCCAGGGCACTAAAAGCACAAAAACTCCCATTCAAATCAAGAACCAGAGTTTCTGTGCAACAGTTCCCCGGTTGGCACTATTTTAGTTAAATGCATAATCCCCTTTATCCTGTCATTGCACATGATGCAAAGATGTGCCTTACATTAAATATCCCAGAACTGTTTGGGCAGCTTTACTGTTTCAGTCCTGCTAATTAAATCTAGTTTTGCCATATTTGCCGTTCAAGTTGCAACCTGGTAATACCGGAATGGGAAGTACTAAAAAAAAAAAAAATTAAAGCAGACACAATGGTGTTTTTAAAGTTGAGCTTGTAAGTTATGTTATACATATTGACTCAAGACTTTCTTATGAAGGAAACTGCATAAATCGTCTTCTGTTGCCAAAAAATTGAAGATATAGCTGTACATTTATTGAATGTTTAAACTAATAATTTTTAAACCAGAGTAACAGGGATTGCGTCTTGAACTGCCAGTATGTTGGTGCCTGTAAAGCAATGCATTGTGGTACAGATTCCATTATTTTATTAGTTTTCATCCTAGTTGGAAAAATCCTTGGTATCCAGTATTTGCATTACCAAGTCTAATCTGCTAATTCTTCAGATTGACAGTTTTTTGGGATCTATTAAAGAGGCATTTCCATAATGTATTTGTTATAAGTGTTACTTCATCCACAAATTCCTGAAGTCGTGCCCCATAATGCCTTGCATAGTTCTACACAAAGCATTGTGGAGGGTGACTTCGGGAAGCAGGGTTGTAATTGTCAACGGTTTCTTCCAAAGAGGTTCTGCAGCAACTGCAGTCTTTCAGCTTTACACATAACCCCAACTTTCCACTTGTCCTGGGCGAGATGATTTTGACTCCAGCTCATGAAGCCGACCCCAATTGTTACAGTGACTGTGTTTGGCTGTTATGCAGTGTTCTAATTTAGCATAAGCACAATACCAATAAATGCTCGGAGAAGCTTCTCTGAGTAGCAATCTTTCAACTGTCTGTTGTCTTCATCGGTCAAAGGTAATGTATACAGGTTCATGTAAAACTAGGTGAAAGATGAGTGACTATGCACTTTATGCTTCTAACAAACCATAGATATCTAGCTCGGTTTATGAATGAATAAACTGCCAGCATTTTAAGTTCTATAAGTAGTATGCCACTTTGAACTTAGTCTTACTTAGAGCCCATGGCATAGATCAGCATAAGGATTTGATCATTGGGTATTGAACCAGAGTCTGTCTACACCTGCCTTAACCACAAGCTCACTCGCCAAACCCTGTGTTTTATTGGTGGGACAGGTGGTAGGACACAAGGGCCCGTGGCATGCAAGCCCGTACTAGGTGGCACACAAGGTGGTTGGGAGCTTGAGGGGGTTATTTATTAATCCAAGTGCCCATTAGGGCATTGTATCACGGAAGCTCCAATAGAAGTCAACCTGCACGAGAGTGCCCTGATTGAATACTATCACAGTTTAATGGGTAAACCCTCCAAGTGTCATTACTTAGACACATGTGCATCTTATCTTTTGATCATAGTGTTTTTTGCAATATATTCTGGTGTTCTGTTTTGCTCCCTTGATCTCTGAAGTCATGAATTTGACAGTTTTGTAATCCTATCCCCCAGTTAGTAAGTACCCGGAGGAGAATTCTATGGATAGGTCTCAGTAGTTCTATCTGCCTCCGCAAAGCAATGCGCTGTTATACTGTAGGTCTGTCATTATAGGTATGAAAGTCAAACCGCGCTCATGCTTCCTAGATGAGATCTTGAAGTAGTTCAACTCTCCCCTCTTGCTGCTGCTGTGATGTGGAGGCACCCCTCCTCCACTGATGGCTTTCGTAGGAAGACTCTGACGTCAGATGATAATGGAAAAAACACAGAAGCGCACCAAGGGTTAAGAAATATGTATTACACAGTTAGTATAGTAACAAGTAAAAACTTACATATCATAATAAAAATGTCCAGTAGCGGCCAGTGCATGAATGGTGGGTCCAAAGGGATAGGTAGGTGCAGGAGGTATTAGCTGGTACTCGCAGATCAGTCCCGCGCGCTGGGGCTGACTTGCCTGGTAAGGCTCAGTTCTTATTTCCGGGTTGCGGCTGTCGCAGGACCCGTATGGAGCTGCCCTCCGATCGCCTGTGTACTTCACGTCCCACTCGAGTGAGCAGATAGAACCAGCTCAAAGCTTCGTGAGAAACTGGGACTGGTACAGCCAAACGCCTGGACACCAACATGCACTGTGTGAAGCTTTGAGCTGGTTCTATCTGCTCACTCGAGTGGGACGTGAAGTACACAGGCGATCGGAGGGCAGCTCCATACGGGTCCTGCAACAGCCGCAACCCGGAAGTAAGAACTGAGCCTTGCCGGGCAAGTCAGCCCCAGCGCGCGGGACTGATCTGCGAGTACCAGCTAATACCTCCTGCACAGCCCCAGCGCGCGGGACTGATCTGCGAGTACCAGCTAATACCTCCTGCACCTACCTATCCCTTTGGACCCACCATTCATGCACTGGCCGCTACTGGACATTTTTATTATGATATGTAAGTTTTTACTTGTTACTATACTAACTATGTAATACATATTTCTTAACCCTTGGTGCAGGTCTGTCATTATGTAATACATGTCTGCCTTCTCTCACACAAAATATTAAATTATATAAAAAAACTTGAGAGTTGATCAATTTTCAATATAAATTGAATCAATGTTTAGGAACAGTTATTTGGACTTGCTGGTCAAACAAATACATACATACAAATTAATATTTAATCTTAAACCTGTTTCTTTAATTTGTAATGGCTATCAAATATAAACTGTCCTTTAATATCTTGTCTGAGAACATAGTTTACTGAAAGTATATATTGTAATATGCATTTTTGTTTTCTTTCACTACAGTAAGAAAAGTGGAAAGGCGTTAATACAGAACAATGAGGTAACTGGATATTAAGTTTTGTGTTGGTGTGGAGGGAGGGATGGGGTCTTTCATTCTTCTGATTTAAACAATGCAATGTCCAACAATATACACTTATAATTCATGCTAAATTAAAACCATCGGAGACTCGTGATGAAAATACCACGAGAGCAGGTTACATCCCTTAATGGTGGCAGATTCATCAAGCCGAACACACCCGATCCAGTGTTAACTGCCATTGACTTTAATGAGAATAACGCCGGATCAGGAACGTTGACCCATAACCAGGTGGTGAATCTCCCATTGATATGGAATTTAAAGGTAGAGTCCCACTAACAGCAAAATGTTTTTTTAAATGAAGTGAAAGTACTTCAACTGTATCATAGTTTGAGCCATTTTAATGGTTTGTTATAGCTTAGTCGTTTTGTCTAAAAGAAAACTGCAAATAACCTAATCTGTATGGCTTATTTTGGAGTGGAGGGACAAATACCCATCTAAGGCCTCGATTTTATTCTTGCTCCGGCTGTGCGTGCGACCTCGTGACGATGTCGCGTGTGCTAAACCTGCATTTTGGAGGCGTGGCCATGACGTCACGTGAGCGGTGTCTCCCTCATTGGCTGAACCGCTCACGTGACGCGGCCGTCGCGGAGCAATATCAATTTCAGATGCCTGCTCAAAATGTGCACGCTTGGACGTGTTGTACGCGTGCGGTCAATTGAAAACATTCATTTGTTTTGACGTCGTGCAAACGCACGCCGCAATTATAATGACGGCTTAATAAGGCATTCATTCCAAACTTGGTTACTAAAGACTGCTTCATAACTCATCCCTTATAAATAATTTGTAGTAAGGTATCATACTAGCTATGTTTTTATTTTCTTGTGGTAATCTAAAAGATGAGGTTTTAAAAAGACATGTCCATAGAGTTATATAACCTATAATATGTTAGTTACTTCTAAAATCTGTTCTAGCCATAGGTCATGCGCCCAATGTTTAAACTTACCCTGCCTTGTAGAATGTAAGCTGCTTGAGGCAGGGCCTTTCTAACCACACATTGCTGGCCTATCGTACCACCTCATATACAATTTTAATCCTGTATTTAAATGTTAGATAGGCCCATAATCGTATCTCTAACAGTCCATGAAATGCATGTAAATTGAATGTATAACCGCTGTTAATTTAATGCAACCATGTATTATTAAATCTGGCTTTTCCGGCCGGACTCTTATGTAAAAAATGATTGTATTTAATTGTAGTTGTTCTCAAACTGACTGTAAAGTGTTGCGATGCCCCCTTTAAGTGGAGGCCTGGATTTACTTAAAAAATTAAGTGATGAGAGGTTTAAAAATAAGATGGTAACCTACGATAAAATACTTCTGTAGGCAGGCTGCTGTATAACAACAACATGAATTATTATTCGTTAAGACCAAGCACATCAAACAGAATTTCACCCAGTCCTGTTAGAAGACATCAACTATCCCACTTTATGTAGAAACTGCTCTATCCTTATGGAACAAATTGTGTTAAGGCCAATTTTTTGTTTTAAATGGTTACCAGTTTGAGCATACAGAAAGTTAATGCAATCAAATGAACTAATACAGTATTTGAACACGTGGTCTATTTTTAGTATTGTTGATACTTCCTGTAAAACTGTACTAGTTACTATATTAGAATTGTACTCCTTGTCTTTTGTAATCATCTTGGTGGATTTTCATGATCTACCTGCTATCCAAATAAAGAATTCTAATAATATAATACGTGCAGCAGTGAGACAATAGGAAAGGAAATCCCTGCCCCGGAGAGATAACAATCTAAGTCGTATATTGGGAGAGTTACAGAGACAGCAGGTGAGGCAAGTGCAGGAGAAGGCAGTGCTTGACCCCCATGGTTGGTAGGAGTGACTGTGGATGTGGGACAGTAGCAATGAGTTCTGGCTATTGAGATGCTTCATTTAAGTGGCGTGTTTTAAGTTTGGTCGGTATTAGATGGGTTAATATTATTAGCTAGGAGGGAGGAGGTGGTAGGCAGGCGTGAGCGAGAGCAGGTGTGTATATGGCTGGGTCCAAGATTCGGAGAGATAGAAAATAAACTGTTATGTGTTTTGTTACCTTGTATATTTAGGTTGATTGTGATTACATGTAGGTAGTAGTGATAACCTGGAATAATGTAGCTCTATGCCTAGATACTAGAAATTACCTTGCAAAGGGTCTTTGAAATGCAAGCTATGTAGACCAGAGCTAAATAGTGCGGCAGTATATGAATACAGCAGATTATCATATTGCATTGCAAGCAAATGAGTTCCATTTTCGCTTGTACATGAGTAGAGGGGATTACCGATGAGTCGTGAATACATTACCAATGTGCATCTATCTTTAACAGACCTCCACAACCTGTCATGTTTTTGAAAGCAGATCCAACATGCCTATACTGCTTGCTCCCATGTATTATTTGTTTGTGACCCTCTATTGATTTTGCAGAAAGAGGGAAAGAAAGAAAAAGCAGTGGTTGACAGCGTTTTCTTCTCAAGAATTGGACGGATCATAAGAATATTAGTCCCTAGGACCTTCTGTAAGGAGGTGAGGAGCTAATACTTGTTGTTCTGTTGGCGTATACATCATTTCTTGCTGCATAGACCTATTGTATGTCTTCGACTGAGCCTCTGATTGAACCACCTGTGCTGAAGCTGGGATATCCTGAAAACCTGACCTGTTTGGGGGGCTTGAGGACTGGAGCTGAGCACCACTGGTCTGGTGGTTACTGAATTGTCAGTTCTTCTGTTTCAGAGCGGTTATCTGGCATTTATAGCTGTGATGCTGATTGCACGCACGTACTGTGATGTTTGGATGATTCAGAACGGCACTTTTATTGAAAGGTACTTGTATATTCAGCAACGAGAACATCAAACGTTCTAACAAGTGTAGTAGTAGATACTTTTGTACATACGTCCATCATAAATTAAGATGAGAATTTTAGGATTCACTTTTTTTTAATTTAACTTGTCCTAATTTTATTTTCTAGGAAAAAATCTAAAAATTGCCGAAGATAGACAAAGCTTTTTTTTGTTAGAATAGTTGACACGGACTTGCTAAAGTTTTAAAACGGTTTCCGTTTTTCTTTATTCTCCGCTCACATTCTGACCTTTAATAACGTGGATGTGTATCAGGTTTTTTTTATGTTTAGTGAGGCTTTTAAGGATGTGGTCAAAGCATCTGGTAACGTAGTGGTACTTCTCCCAATTTCAATAAATCCTAAACCTGTCAAACAATGGGTCAGAGCTTTTCGCACCTTATTTTAGAAATGCCAATACATTAACTATACTCTAAACCAGAAAGGTAAGGCTAAAGTTTAAAAATAAATTCCCTTTTCTTCTTTAAACAGAAAATGGGAGTGCAAATTTGAGAAGTCAAAACAAGTCTTCAGAGACGACCTTGACAGTTTTTAAGTCTATTTATCCATTCTTCTATCCCTTCATGAAAAATCTTAAACGACCAATTAAAAAAGCAGGTTTCTTAGGAATAAACCCAAACTGATTTATGGGGCGTCAGGCAATCTATATGTTTAATTTGACATTGGTTAGCAAGTTGAACACGCGCACCTGTATCATTCACATTCCGTTACACGTATATCATTCATTAATTTATCAGTCTGTTTATTTCTGGCCCAATCCGTTGTAGTAATTACTTGCACATGGGGGTGGGGGGGAATGAAGCCCCTAAATGTAACCCCTTTATAGTGCTAATTTAAAACATTGGCATTCAATTCTAATACCAGTAGAAATCAGCACTCCTACTTCAAGGGTCTTAGATATGCAAAGTTATAAGCTTTATATTTTACAGAGCCCGATGGCCAACTTTAATCATTATGAACACGGAGAGGGAGCCACGTCCCCTAGAATATTGCGGATGTGCTGATTATTTTTTAAAGTAATTGTTTGAGGAGAAAACGTATTCAAAGTGTTTTGATACCAATATTGTTCTTAATCAACAGGCAATTAGACATTCAGGGTATTTAAAAAAAAAACATAGAGGCTTATTCAATGTGGTCTGATGCGGCTGATTAAATAACCTTTAATTTAATTTAACTTGATGTTTGCTTTAAATTCAAATCATTGAGCCACCGTTGGTCTTGGTAATTGTTGGCACATCTACTTTCCAACTTTGCATTCCCTGCAATGCGTTTTGCTGCTTACTTAGAGAGATAATATGTAGGTTGCATCCTACGTTCTAGCTTTGTGACCAGACAAAACACTTCTCAGGCAATTGAATGATAAATTAAAGAGCACAGCTCTGTCCCTGTCTTCTCTTTTAAAAATGCAAGTACCGTGTACCACAACTGCATTTGTAAGGGGGGGTGGGATGGGTCGTAATGTGTAATTCAAATTATGCAAGTGTCCTGGCTGGGGTTCTCTGCATATATTGCATTTTCTTTTTGTCCTTGTCCCTAAAAAATCTAAATATTTATTTTTTATGTTGCTTTTTTTTTTTTTTCAGTGGAATCATAAGCCGAAGTAAATCGGTATTCATGGAGCATTTTTTCCTGTACATAGCTGCAATTCCACTGGTAAAAAATGGCAGAAATACAAAGGCTTTTGAAAGCATGCATTTGCTGCGTGTGCCGGTCCTGATGTAGCAGACCTTGCTCTGCAGAGCTGTGACGCAGCATGTAGAACAGTGAAGCTGTTAACAGAATAGTGTTGCTATATTTGTTGCTTCAAGTGGGGATAAGCTACAGCTGATGTCTTGCAATGTTTGAAATAATTTATTTTTGGTTTAAAATTATTTCAAGCATAGTACAATTTTCTGTATCCCACTAGATCAGTGGTTCTCAACCATATGTTTTTTAGCGGGGGCGCCCCTAAAGGGTTGTTAAAAACTTGGTGCACCTTGCTCTTCCCTCATCTTCTCTTCGCTTGCACTCAAAACACTACCCTCCTTTTCACAAGCGCACACAGTCTAGGGGCACCCCTGCTCTTAAGACTTCACTCATCGGCCTCTTCTTTCTTACACACTCCACAGTCACCCTTACAATTCATATTCACCCTTTCCCTTTTACTTACGCCCCACACTAAGCCCTCACTCTTTCCCTCTTTCCTCCAACCTTCCCACACACCTCAAACATGTAAGGTGCTCAGCATGTGTGTCCTGCACTGTCTGGTGATGGAGACGCTCCTCTCTCCCTTCTGTGCTGAGTAGAGGAGGATCCCAGACTAGATCAGCCAGTGTAGGATGTGCCGCCTAGCAGCCTGCAGAGCTTTTTCCTTGAGGCCGCAGCACCCTTTGCAAATGGTTGGGTTACACCAGGGTTGTTCCCTGGCACCCTGGTTGAGAAACACTGTACTAGATGCGATAGAGAGCAGCATTGTGTTCATATGTAGACTGAAAGGAGCTATGCTATAATGGGATATTGTGTAAGTATGTGATAGTGTCTCTGCAAAGTTGTGCCATTAACCATTTATGCATGTGGTGGTTTGCAGTGCGATCATTGGCCGCAGCAGAAAGGAATTTAGGAGATACCTATTGAACTTTATCGCCGCCATGCCTGTCGTAAGTGCTCCTAATGTCTCTTGGTTTTCTGTTTAATTCTTTGTTTAATTATGAGAAATGTATAAACCTGCAGATTAGGCATTTGAAGCTGCCTGAAACGCTTGTGCCTGGCAGTGTCTGTGTTGGGAAGGATCACATGAGCAGCTTTTTCTCCTGCGATTCTCTGGAGAGAGCTGGTTTAATCCCTGTGCTCCCAGAGTGCTCTGTACCGCATTGATTAGCAATGCAGGCCTCTTCAGCACATAGATGGTTACAATTAAAAACATGAAAAATACATTACCCCTCATTAGGCAACTTTACATACATGGCCAAATGCTGATTCCACTTACTGCCGACTTGGTACCTCAAGGGGAGCAGCTTTTATTGTAGGAAAGATCAATGCATGCAGAACCTTGAAAAAACAGTGTGGTGGTTGAAATGAAACCCTACAAAATACGGCGATGTTACCTCCTTGTAACAAAACATCCATCACTTAGTATGCCATGACTAACCTAACTAATTATTCATACTATCAAAACATTCAAATGTTATGGCATTGAGGAACCACTCGGCCCACCTAATCGCTCATTTTCCCATCTGTTGTCAAACCTCAGGCCCTATTTGCTACTTGGCTTATTTTTTTCTTCCCCTAAACAATGCTTGATGTATGTGTTAGAGATGCATATTTGCTTATTAATAAGTTGCTTCCCTGAATGCCAACTCGTTCATTAACCCACTAGGGATATAGTGGAGATTGTCCAATGCAGTATAAGTAAAAGCAAATACAAGACCAAAGTATGATTTGAAGCATTGTAGAACTTTATATTTTTACTTTAAGCACTGCGCTACAAGCATTTCGTTTGGCTAATGTATTGATGCACTTTAGTGTGTGTGTGTACAATTTTTAGTTGGCACTCCCCATTTTATTAACTAACTAATACATTTGAAGTGTCTCTTCAACTTTGTACCATTCTTGATTTAGTAGTATAGTGTGGTATATTTGTAATTGTAACCTGTTATTTATTTACAGATTTCATTAGTGAATAATTTCTTGAAGTATGGCCTGAATGAGCTTAAATTGTGTTTCCGGGAAAGACTAACCAAGTACCTGTATGATGAATATCTAAAGTGAGTCCCTACTGTTATACACTTGTGCTGTTTTGAATTCTCATTATTACTTCACTATGGAAAGAAGAATGTTCATAATAAACTCTGGCCATTGTAATCCGTATGAGCACAGTGTGGGCATTTCAAGTGGTCCTAAATCTAGGTAAATTATGCTTTTTAGCCCAATTTTTAGAACACTGAAGTATTTCCACATAATAGAAATGCAAAAGGCAATTTGATTTCTTATTTATACAATCTGTGTGAAGCCAGACATTGATGGAATTCCACCTGTGCTCCTACCTTTTAGATCATTTACATATTACAAAATGGGAAATTTGGACAACAGGATAGCTAACGCAGATCAACTCCTTACGCAAGATGTTGAGAGATTCTGCAACAGTGTGGTGGACTTGTATTCAAACTTAAGCAAGGTGAGTTCTCTTAGCACTTGACCATGTCCAATGTATGTTTTGGGTGCACTTACCCTGGATCCATGTGCTGCATCTCTTGTATCTTCTGTCCCAGTAACACCACGTTGGTAGAGCAAATTCCATCTAGTCGGTGGTAACAGCCCCCCTGTATGGTAGTACAGTATATTCTGCAGTATTTCATGTCTGATGTGGCAAGAAGGTCCTACATGGCTGTATTTACCGTCCTTTTGTGTGTAAGGGAGGGATTATTGATATGTAATTACATGTGTACAGTATTTAATTGTTGGCAAGTAAATGGTAAATGCTGGATTGTCTGAACCCTGCAGTTAGTTTTTAGCAATTCTGTCAAATTCCTTTAGACTAAAACCTGTGATTAGTGAGGGGCTGTGGTGTTTTCCAAATATTTGTATTTAATTTAAGATTTATTTTCCCCCTAAGAATTTGGGTTAGGCACCTGACCAGTAGCGTAGGTAGACATGGAAGGGCCACCCTCCCCGGCAAAATTTTGCTTGCCACTTGCAGTTGGCAAATATGCCGGGACAAATATGGATTGGTCCCTAAATATGGATTGGACCCTAGAGAGCGTGCCCCCAAGAGGAAGGGCCCCAAGCTTTGCGCAGTCTATAGCTATGCCACTGCACCTGACGTCAATGCACATTTTACAATACAAAAATTACTTTTTACTTCGAACCTGTCGCTTGCTGTAATGCAAGCAGCAATTACCCCATAATAAAAATGAAGTTACACCATAAAATATTACATTTTTGCTTAGTTCATTTTCACTGGCATCAGCTGTGGATGGCAGTGGCCATTTTAATATCCCTGAAAGGTAAAAAAAATAAAGGAAACAGCTCTCACACCTCCCCCCCACCCCTCTCCCCTATGGTGAGTGTCAGCGATTGTTGCTTTAAAGTGGCTTATTAATTATTCAATACCCTTACGTTTTTGCCATCTCAATTGCACATATACGGACTCTGATCAGTTACATATAATTGGCAAACATAAGCATAACTAAAGAAGTGTATTTTAAGAAGGTGTTTCATTATTTTGGGGTATCCACCATCACATGATCAATGACTCCCTAAGGTTTTATTTTATTTTCGGAATGAAGTTTGTATTACAGGTTGAACATTGTACTGTTTACTAATGCAGTCACAGTGGCCCCATGCCACTACAAAAGGCAACGTCAACATACCAAATGTAGCCTGTACTTTCTTCAAAGACGAATGCAGCTAGTCTTAAAGCCTTCAGGTTTCCGTGGCAGCCCTAAAATCCCTTAGCCACCCTCTTCCTCTTCATGCTTTACTCACAGGATGTCTGTCCCTCATTCCTATAGCTGATGACATTTAAAGGCAAAACATCAATAGCTGGTACACACGTGGATAAAATTAATAAAATGGCATTAGTATGTGTAGTAGATAACTTGCATGTGATTGTGTAAAATAAAGACTTATCTTGGTACTGTCCTAACATTTTGTATTTTTTTTTTTTTTTTTTTTTTTTTTTTTTTACAGCCATTTTTGGACATCGTTTTGTACATCTTTAAGCTAACCAGTTCAATTGGAGCTCAGGTAATATTGCCGACTTTCAGGGGGACCCCTTGTTTGAAGCAATCTCCATTTTTTTAAAAATTATATTTATATATATATATATATATCTGTCCCTCTGTCTTTTATTTAAAGCATCAATTGCCTCCTACAGAAACATTTTTACAGACCCTTTTTTATTTATTTATTTTTATTATTAACATGTATAGGAAGCTGAGGGTCCCCTGATCTGAAATGAATGCGGTTGAGCTCTGGAGACCCCCTGCTTCTCACCCATGCTCCTTTTTAAGTTATTGTATTTAGTGGCTCAGTGAGTAGAGACACTGACCCTGATAACAATGACACTTGAGTTTGAATCAGTGGAAACTGGTTCAAATCCCGGTGTCTGCTCCTTGTGACCGTGGGCAAGTCACTTTGCCTCAGGCACCAAAATCACATATTTTAAGCTCCTCTGGGCGGGGACTGTCTGTAAAAATTCCTGTGTGCTGCGTACACTATACTGTAATTGTGAAGCGATTAAGAGTCCCATTGGGAGAATAGCGCTATATGAAATAGCTATCATAATTTACCAATGTATACATTTCTGTAGAACAGTAAATACTTGTTTTTAAGAATGATACAAAATTGGACAGTTATCGTCAATATTTCATATTTTGATAGGGTCCAGCGAGCATGATGGCTTACCTGATAATCTCAGGCCTTTTCCTCACACGCCTCAGAAGGCCTATTGGTAAGATGACGATTGCTGAGCAGAGATATGAAGGAGAATACCGATATGTCAACTCGCGACTCATTACCAACTGGTAGGTAACAATTGTGAGAAGACTAGAGCTTTCTGCTTGCCAGCTCAGTCGGAACTCCACATTGATTTATAGTAAAATGAGATCAGTCTTCAGTATGTTTGTTACTAAAATAGCTTAGGACTGTTTATTACTTCAGCAATATGGAAAACACACTGCATATGGATTGCCGACAAAAAAAAACGCCGAACTCGTATGGGACGTTTTTACGCTCAAAAGTTTTTATTTAGAAATTCTATGTTTTTGTGGCATTTTCTGTTTACTCAAAAACATGTTGGTTCTGCTTAATCCTAGCTGGGTTTCTAAATAAAAAGTTGCAGTTTTCATTGTGGCCAAGTGACTGTACTCTTCCAATGCTACATTTTATTTATTTAATTTTTTTTTAGACAAATCTCCTGTTGTCTAGGAGGGATTATCGCTTTAACTTTTTTTTTTTTTTTTTTTTTTTAACCCTCCGTTTATTTTACCGAAAAGAAAACCGGGTGGGTATCTTGGAGCTATTTTCAGCTTTTTGACCCACTTTGCCGGTTTCCAGAGATACTTACAGGTAAATGGTAAAGTTACTGAATTTAAATCTCCCTCCAGGGGTAATAAAATTGCTGCCGAATCTTGAAATAATGGGAAACCGCGACATAATCAGTTTAAAAAACCAAGCAGTCATTCCAATAAATTCACTGTTGAGTATCTCCGGAATCGGGGCAGAACGGGGTCCCTGAGCGGAAAATAGCACGGTTCTCCATCTCGATGTCTTGTATAGCACATACAGAGGGAGAAAAGCCCTACCCCTATGCCGTCATCTCTGGAGGAATCCCCTGGTTCTAAACAAGTTACCAAAAAAAATTAAATTGGGGTGGGTGGCATGGGATTGCTGCTTTAAAAGATGTTGTCTTAAAAATATATATATTTTTTTTTAATTTGCCCAAAGCCAATTTCCCTGCAACAAACGCTATTGGCAAACCATAGAGTACGCTTATCAATAATTAATAAATTGAGGAATAATCTACAAGGAATAAATTGGGATTGTTTTTGCAGGGAAAAGTGTGTAAGATAAATGGGCAGTCGTTAAAACATTGTTAGAAAAGCACACTTACCAGTGTATACCCTTTTATATGTAATAAATATAAAAGCAACAAGTCTAAACTAATGGGGCTAAATAAACAGGTATGGGAGGAAAAGGAGGCAGGCGTTTCGATTCTTAAAGCTGCCGTTTTTAAAAATATATATATTTTTCTCCATTCAATATGTGCATCAATACAATCTGCACACTGACAAGTGATTAGCTAAGCTGCAGATCGATCCATTCTCCTGTAATCGATCACTTGCTCCGGGTTATTTTATTCAGTTCTTGCACAGCATTCTGGGCAATGTAGTTCCTAGAATATGATTGACTGGGCTGTTACTAGATACAATTGGTGCACTGCTAGAGAGAGGGCGGGTCTCAAGAGCTAGAGCCTATCAGAGGGGGAAGGGGCTGTCACTTTGGAAATGCTTCCTACATTAGAAACATTAAAAATGTCTTAAACATTCTTTTTTTTTTTTTTTAAATGCTACAAGTATTTTCTCATAGTACATAACTGATTTATTAAAAAAAAAAACACACATGCATGATATTGCTTGAACTGCTGCTTTAAAATTCAGAAGAGACCGAGGCATCATATCAGAATTATAAGAAATTTAGCAAAATTGCCATAGGGCAATAAAATTAGCAAAAATTGAAAATGAAAAAAGGATTGCAATAGAAAGTAAGATCAACTCTAAAAAAAAAAAAAAAAGAATTCTTTACCTAAATGGCAAAAAAAGAGAAAATAAAAATAAACAGGCAATTTACAAATAAAATGGTGATAAATTAGGAGAATCTTTTGATGGAGAAGAATTTGTGTGCTTGTAGACGGCATGCTTAGCAATAGTGCCCAAAGCCATGCAGTAGCTGCAAAGCCAAACAAGATCTTATCTTGGAATGGTTGGAAGAGAAGTAAACATAATTATGCCGCTCCTATAAAGCATTAGAAAGACCACAACTTGAATATGGAGTACAGTTTTGGGCACGACTCCATAGAAAAGACATTATAGAACTAGAAATTGTGCCGATAAGAGCCACCAGATTAATAGAGGAATGATAATTTGATTTAACAAAATAGGCTAGCTAAATTAAATTTGTCTACATTAGAAAAGAGGCGTCTAAGAGGGGATATGATAGCTATATACAAATATATTCGGGGACAGTACAAGGAGATTTCAAAACAACTATACAGTACAAAGTACTCGGGGGCATCCCTTAAGGTTGGAGGATTAGAGATTTCACAAGCAACAAAGGAAAGGGTTCTTTACAGTAAGGGCAGCTACAATGTGGAATTCATTACCCATGGAGGCTGTGATGGCAGATACAATAGATATCTTCAACAACAAAAAAAAGGTTGGACATCTTCTTTTTTAGAAAGGAATGGTATACAGGGATATACCAAATAAGTTAACATGGGAAGGATGTTAATCCAGGGAGTAATCCGATTGACAATATTTGGAGTTGGAATTTTTTTTTTCCACTTATGAGATATCATTAAATGATATTTCACTGGGGTTTTTTGTTTGCCTTCCTCTGGATCAATATACTGTAAGTACAAATATGGGATAATGCATCTGTTGTCTAAATTTAGCATAGGTTGAATTTGATGGACTTACTGTGTCTGTCTTCTTCTTTTTAATTTTTTTTTTTCCTCCCTCCAATCTTTTCCACTATGCAAATGCACAAATGTAAATTCACCCAAAGACACTCGCACACCTTGGTTTTTAGGCATCACAATTTTGAAATAACAGATTAGCAAAGTTTTGGCAACTTTAAAAAAACAAAACATTTTAATCGTGCACTTGAGAATGAGACCGTGACGTCTGCACAGACCGTAAATGTGTCTGCGACTTTGTGTGGGTGGTTTCTAGAACTGCACATTTCTAAATATTATCTCCTTGTTTTTAGTGAGGAAATTGCCTTTTACAATGGGAATAAAAGGGAAAAACAGACGATTCACTTGGCTTTCAACAAGCTGGTAAGTTAAACATGCATAGAGGTTTGTCCCGATGTTAATCATTTGGTTTATTACCAGCTAATTTTGGGTTGGCAGAAGAAATAAAATTGGAAACCGTGAAAAATGTTTTCCTAACTTCTGCTATGCTGTGTGCATTTATTTTTGCCCCTTGTATTTTTTGTATTCAACAGTTATTAGGTAGTAAATTTGCCATACGTTTTGCAGGGGTCTGTTTTTATACCATAAATGTAATATTTTGTGTTGTATTTAATGTGCTGTCTTTGACTAGCACTTCAAAATTGCTGAAATGTCCAGAAATCATCTTATGGTAAATCACACACACATTGTAAGGCCTCCTGCAATGCCACCTTTTTGATTGTTAAACATAGTTGTATTAACGTCTCAACCTTTCCACCCTTACCTGTGCGTTATCTTATCTTCTGCTTTTATCCCAACAGGTGGAGCACTTGCATAACTTCATCGTCTTCCGTTTCTCTATGGGCTTTGTAGATAGTATTATTGCCAAATGTAAGTCACCCTTTTTACTCTGACATCTATTCAGTAGCAGGGGTTCGCAACTCCAGTCCTCAAGAACCCTTCCCCCCCAACAGATCAAGTCTTGAGGATATCCCAGCTTCAGCACAGATGGCTCAATAATTGGCTCGGTCAAAGACTGAGCCACCTGTGCTGAAGCTGGGACTATTGAGCCACTTGTGTTGAAGCAGAGATCCTGAAACCCTGACCTACTATTGGGGTCTTGAGTAAAGGCGTTGAGAACCCCTGAGTATGGTGAGAACACACTGATAACAGTGCAGTACACATATAATTTTTTACTTTTATTTTGGTTTAAAAAAAATTTTGCTTGAGATTTAAAATAACATTTACAACTCTGTTATGATGACACTTTTAATGAAATTGTAAATGTCATGTTTTGTATTATCACATTTTGTTTCAGATGTAATAAGCATAATCATTGGTTGGGGAGGGGGTGCATCGGTGTTATGAATCATAAGAGATTTGTGAGGGCGGTGCCAACAACAAATGTTTGTAAAAGTTGTAATTCTACATGTACAATTTTGTGCTGACTGCTGCAGGTGAATCCTGCTACAAATCCCCATGTTGGCTCCTTGTTATCTTGGGCAAGTCCCTTTTTTAAAAAAAAATCCTTTGGCTCAGGGGGTGGCCAATCCCGGTCCTCAAGGGCCACCAACAGGTCGTTTTCAGGATATCCGTGCTTCAGCACAGGTGGCTCAATCATTGTCTGAGCCACTTATTGAGCAACCTGTGCTGAAGCACTGATATCCTGAAAACCTGGCCTGTTGGTGGCCCTTGGACTGGAGTTGGCCACACCTGCTTTAGATTGTAAGCTCTTCAGGACAGGCACTTTGTGCCTACCAAATTCGACTGTATATACTGCGCTACATACATTCAGTGCTACATAAGGAAAATAAATGTTGCTATGTAGGACGCACTTTACAAGATTAATTCTTTAGCATCTTAAACTAAAACCACATCCTGAAGCAGTATTTAGTGTCGAACACTTTGCGCAGGTTGTTGATTGTTTTGAGGTCTGTGTTTTCATTACAATATTCCAGACCTTGCCACTGTGGTTGGATACCTGGTGGTCAGCCGCCCTTTCCTGACTCCGAATCACCCGCGTCACCTGAGCAGCACACACGCTGAGCTCCTGGAGGTGAGTGTGGGCACAGGGCAAAGTCAATGGAACGAAGGTACACTGCACAAGCAACACAATCTTACAGTTTATTTCCGGTCTCAAAGGATTACTACCAGAGCGGACGGATGTTGCTGAGGATGTCCCAGGCTCTAGGCAGGATAGTGCTGGCAGGCCGTGAATTGACAAGATTATCGGGGTGAGTTTCTTTACTCGTGTTAAGAATTTCTGTTTTTATTAGCAATGTATTATTCTGCTACTTATATTTGTCCTGGAGAAAACGGAAATCGCATGACTGTGAATCACTAATATATTATAACATGCCTGGAAAGGTTCATGCTGGCCTCAAACATATTTTTTTTTATTATATAGTTACACTTTTGTTATATTTAGAGCCAGCTTTCGTAAGCTGTGATGATCCCTAGGTTAAATGGGCGCAAAGGTCTCTTGTGCCAGGTTTAGTAAATAGGGCCCCTTTAGTAAATCTCCTTGAGATGTCATGCGGGTCGGAATCTTGACATATTTTACTACTTTTTTTTTTTTTTTTTTACAAATAATACGTGTTAATAAAATACACGCTTACCCGCCAAGTTAATACATTACCTTTCTCTGTACCATGTAGTTGCTTCAGAATCTTCCAAATTTGAGATAGTGTTACAGTGCACATATTGTACTTTTAAAGCAGCTGAGCTTTCTTTTGTGGCTGGCAGGCTACGTATGCTTTCATATCCTCGACCCAGGTCATGCTTCACTTTTGCTCTCCTATGCAAAAAAACAAAGTTCTTGACTGTTTATTTTATTGGGTCAGTCATGATGGATACAAAACTGTTTTCCCAGGACAGCCTTTGTGAATTTGTGATTAAGATGCTGTTTATTTTTATTTTTTTTGCCAGTATTGTGCGCCTCAGTTCATGTGAAATTGCAGCAGAAATCTGTAGGTTTTGGAAGAAAAGCTATTTTTGTGACCAGTTTATTTGTATTTGTTTCTGAAATATTTTTTTTACGTGATGCATTTTTATTGGTAACTGCTGACTGTTAATCTAGTTTTAAATCTGAACACACATTTCTTGTACTATAATTTAGTAAAGTCAACTTTTAATAAAATTTCAAACTGGGTGTTGCAAACCATTAGAATTTCATAAACCAATATGATGTTGATTCCCTAAAACAAAAATCCTTTGTTTGATTTTTGTAGTTTCACAGCCAGGATTACAGAATTAATGCAAGTACTAAAGGATTTGAATAATGGGAAATATGAACGCACAATGGTTTCTCAAGACAAAGGTAACCAACCGCATTGCATGGTTCGTTGACTAGCATAATCCATTGCTTGGTAGCTTTCAAATTTGATTCTACCAATTTCCCCTTGAAATTGCAGGTGCAGATGGAGTTCAAGGAATAATACCCTTAATACCTGGAAGTGGGAAAGTGATCAATGCGGACAAAATTATCAAGTAAGTTTTTAAATAAACACACAACACACCTGCAAGCTCAGAACCCAAACCCACCGCACCATATAGATTTGTGTCACAAGGAGTGCAGCTGGTATTGTGACCTAATGTATACAACAAAAGACAAAAAAGCCTCAGTGCTACATCCAATATGACAAAGTATATGGTTAAATACTTCTGTTTTTCTTGATAAGTGAGGGTCATTTAGTTAAATCCTTTGGCTAAAGTATTTTAAGCTTGCAAACCACCCCAAACGTATCCCCTCTTTTGCAAGTCCTAACACTATTGTAGCCGCAAAAAGCTCTCATAACCTCTCTAATGGAGGGAGAACTGTCTTAATAGACTGATCACTCGCAGGTGCACAAGTATGGCATATACCAGTTCTGCATTTTGGAGGCTTTTTAGAAGACAATTTTGCTCTGCAATATGTTTGAGTATTTATGTATTTTTGAGTGAATGGACTGTAGTGTATTTGACTGAGTATTTAAGCTATTAGCCTAGAATGGAATGCAGGTCTTTTGATGGCCTCTACAACATGAGAACATAATACATTCTCCCCTTTCATCACCGACCAAGTGAAATACACTCCTATTTTCTTTCCCCTTGAGTAAAAAAACCGCACAAAAAAACCATCGATATAAAATTAACCAGAGTAACCTACACCAGCGGTGCGGGAGATTTTTGTAAGGGGGGGGGGGGGGGGCACGGTGGTTGCAGAGGCCCCACGCTCTTCCCCACAGCATTTAAATTAAATGCCGAGGGATCGCGTGAGGCCTCTGCAACCTATTACTTACCAAGATTCAGGCGGCTGTTGACACGTCGCCATGGCAATGTGGTGTCATTTGACATCGCATGACACCTCCCCCCCCCGGCGTCATTTGACACAGGGAACGTAGGTAAGGGGGGCGCGAGCACCGGGGGGCAGCAGGCAGGGGGGGCGCAGCTGCAAAAGTTTGCGCACCCCTGTACCTACAATGCTGCTTTTCACTGTCTGAATTGCAACAACCAAAACATTTGTAGTGAACAATGTTTGGGGATGGAAAGCACAGATGATACCTAAAGCTTTAGTACAGTATCAACTACTATTTAGCTACTTAATGTAATTTAATTTGTGAAGCATTCAAAAATCTATATTAACATTTTGTAAGAATTGACATAACCTTATTCTACTAGTGTTTCAGTGCACTGGGACTCTTGTTCCCG
The DNA here is from genome assembly GCA_036426205.1 of Ascaphus truei. Lineage (NCBI taxonomy): Eukaryota > Metazoa > Chordata > Amphibia > Anura > Ascaphidae > Ascaphus > Ascaphus truei. The sequence continues at coordinate 26,840,525 of CM071576.1, forward strand.
GTAATTTACACCAGTTCCTTCAAGGTTCTTCGTGGGCACGATATGTCCCGCTGCTGCCAGTTGAAAAGCTCAGTTCTACATGCTACAATCTGCATCATTTCATTCTCATATCAATTCTACTGTGTAGGAGCTGCGATAAAAAATTAAGACTTTACTGCAGTTCAGATAGATCAATTATTACGACTACTTTGTCCACGTAGATCAGTTGCAAAACTGTTACAGGAATGTGCCCGTAAGCCAGTGAAGACCTCTCACTGAAAATATTTTAGAAATCTAATCTTTCTTTATATTTATGCTTCTCAACATTTTGAACCCTCTGCTAGAACATATATTTTTTTTTTCTGTGAACCTTTTTGCCTACTCGCCAAAATATTGCTAACAAAACAGTTTGAACCGAGCTGTATAAGGTCCTGAGTTTATAGAGTGATCGAGGGCATGGTAAGGACCCAAACCGCATCTGTGTGTGCAGGCAGCATGGATGGTATAGCTGTCAATCACCACATGAGTTTCCGAAAGCGCACACCCCACAATGCCTTGCAGCGGCTGACGCGAGGCACTGTGGGCCACAGCTTTGGAAGCTCCTGCAGTAATTGATAACTTGAGCGCAGTCCCAACACAACTCATGAACCCACTTGACTGCCTGGGGTCCAAAATTCCATATTTTTTATTCAGTGGGACCCCTTGGAGACACATCACGAGCCACTTGTTGGGCATCTCTGTTCTATACAATATAAATATGTACTTGCTAATGCAATTATTGTTTCATTTTGTTCCATAGGTTTGATCATGTTCCCCTAGCAACACCAAATGGCGATGTTTTGATTAAAGACCTTACGTTTGAGGTAAGGAATGACTTTGCAAGTAATTGGGAATGCTGTAGAGCAGAAGTGTGCAAACTTTTCTTGCTGTGCCTTCCCCCGCCCCCCCCCCCCCCCCCCCCCCCCCTCCCTTTTTTTTTTCCCCCCCCCCCCCCCCCCCTTTAACTCGGTGCGGCGTCAAATGATGTCACGTGACCTGCGGCGGCATTTGACGGCACGTTACCGTGGCAACCGGGGCATCATTTGCCGCCGCGTTGCCATGGTCACGTGTCCTGAAGCCGGTTGAATCTCGGTAAGTAGAAGTTACAGAGGCCTCGTGTGGTCCCCCGGCATTTAATTTAAATGCATTGGGGAAGAGTGCAGGACCTTTGCAACCGCCCGCGCCCTCCCAAAAATTACCTTGTGTCCCCCAGTATGCGCACCCCTGCTGTAGAGTATTCATTAGCTTTATGTTTCCAACTAAACCATTATCTCCCCTATAATTTTACTAATTTTATTTATTATTTCTCAGTTACTATTAAGGTACATTAGGCATATATAGGATCCGAACAGCAGATGAAAGGGAAATGCTTGGTTTTATCGTTATACACATGTGTCGGTATTCACTAATTTAAACAATCCCTACTTTGCTAACGTTTGTCTGGCACCATTCAGTCTATGATAAAAAGTACAATATTTACACACTTTTTTTTTTTTTTTAGGTGAGATCTGGTACAAATGTCCTCGTTTGTGGACCAAATGGATGTGGCAAAAGCTCTCTTTTCCGTGTCTTAGGAGAGGTGAGTCAATTTATATCAGAGCTGCATAAACTGCCACTGCACAGCAGTAACTAATAATATAGACTGATATCTCAAAAGTCCAACAAACATTGAAAGCAGCAGAGAGGTTTTTGTGGTGGGTGTTAAGTGGCCTGCACTGGGGGTCCCTCGGAGCTGGTCTGTGATTCCCTGATTCTTGGACAACAAGCAGGTTTGTGCATCAGGAGTCTCATCATGGCCCAGCTGCTATAGTTGTGGGGATGAGGGGAGAATTTGTGTCAGAAATGGCACATATAAAAACTACAGATCTCATGAACCGGGGTGGGGAGGGGTTGGGTTTGATGGTTGGGGGGTTGACGGTTCAGGAAAAACTTGTGGGAGCAACAAGGTGATGCTTTGCATTGTGAGTGACAAAGTAAAGAGACCACTACCGCTAAATATGTATAGTGATTATATATGTAGCACCTGTTTCCTCCCCCCCTGCCCCACCCTAATACGGATGATCTGGCCACTACATGGGTGTTTCCCTGGGTACTGTAGCTCACCTGCTGGTTTATGAGGTCTGAGTTGCTCTGTGGTTGGAGTTTGGGAGCAGCGATAGGGCAGGCTTTCTTGTGGTTCTTACTGTGCACGCCTCCATCCCATGAGGATCCTGCTCGATGCTGGGTGGTCCTTACAGGCAATACTCCGTTCCAATAATCACACACACCATAGTTGGTCCAACGGCAGTTTTACTGTACAACGGCATAATCGTCCTCCAGCCCTGGAGCAGACCCCAGGGTCTTGATGCCCAAAGAGCCCCTCCCAATCTCCTTAACCTTTTGATAGGGAAAAGGGTATCACACTGTCCCATAATCAACCCACCTCAATTTGGTTGGAGTATCGGCTTTTATACCCGTGGGGAAGGGCTTGTAACCCCACCCCATAACAGGGCAGGTGTAGATACTGACAGGCATCACACCGTATACATGTGACCCTGTCAGTACTCTCCCCAGGTATGACACTCCAACTACCGGTTTAGGCCTGCCCTGGATAAGGCAACATAGTACCTATCCAGGCTGCAACTGCAGGCTTGGCCCTGCGCAGGAGATTAACCCCAACACTGCCTGTTCCTATCAGGACTTATAGTGTTGAGGCCAGTAGAAGGCTATAGCCAGGGGCACTTGACTACATATACGTTTCTGACAGGACCTAATATTGGAGTTATACCTATTATGTGAGGGTTTGGTGCAAAGAAACGTAATAAATGACATTTTTGTGCTTCCTGAAGTTGTATTTGATTTTAGTACAGTTGGTGAGAAATAAAACTGACCATTTTTGTTTTAAATGTTATGTTTTACAGCTGTGGCCTCTTTTTGGCGGCAGTCTAACCAAACCTGAGAGAGGAAAACTGTTTTACGTACCTCAGGTAAACCTTTTTGTTTACTTTTCCACTTCCATGTATTTCTCCACACAATAGCAATGTACCACTTTCCTGGCAGTGGGGGCTGCTCTGCTCGGCAATGTGTTCTAGAACCATCAGGCTCTCAAGTGGTTTACTTTGATCTTCATTTTCCCATTGCTTTCTAGAGACCATATATGACCATTGGCACACTGCGAGATCAAGTCATCTATCCAGACACACAGGAAGACCAGAAATCCAAAGGTATATCTGATAAGGTAAGACCATCTCCAATCTTTGCTTTAAGAGCAATTCCACCTAGGGTTTTATTATTATTTTTTTTTCCCCCTTTTGCATTAACTTCAGTTCCGGGAACCCCGTGTTTCCAGTGATACGTAATCCGTAGGTCCTGCCAGTAACATGTCCAGATGGGCGAACAATATGGACGCTTAAATCTCCCGCGGCAACAGAACTGTTGCTTCTCTATGTTGGCCCGCACGAGGCGGGAGATATACATCTCCATGGAGCACTGGCAGCACCTACGGAGCCAAGTATCTTAGGAAGCAGGGTGTGCCCAAAGCATAAATATTGTGGTTCATCTCTGTAACCCCAGGCTCCCCACCTGGGGGTGGGGGGGAGGGAGATACACATGGAATGCTGCTTGACACAGCAAATGGGGTACTGTGGCCGAGGAGTTGATGCTTGTGTGCACTTTAGCTTTAGGAACCTGAAGAGAACCTGTTTATCTGGTACCATGGGTACAGCCTTGTAATTTCCTGAAATCTGCAGTTTAAATATTACCATAAAATGGCAATGCACCTTTGAGGCAGCTACACCAATTATTCAATTACTGCATCAAAGTTGTTTATAACACAACGTACACCCCAACCAGTAGATCTGATGCTATAGCTTTTAATCTTTACTCCGTTGACTGTGTAAACAAAGGGATGTTTAATTTTGTACCAATCGTTTGCAGTACTTTATCAACATATTAAGCCAACATCTCACATTGTCTGCTAACCAATACCTTGGTATATAATAGTGAATACCATGAAGCTACCACCATCTCCCTAGGGTTGCTTATCCTACCTAGACATCGAGATCCTTAATGTTTCCTCTTACATCCAGTGTCTCCAAATACCTCCCACTCATGTCCTCTATGGGTTTACTTTTATACATCCTTGTATAACTACACGAGTCCACTATGAATTGCTCTGCAGTGGAGGTGTTCTATGTTTGCCTTGTAAATGGATGTGTACATTGTTGGCACTATACAAAATCTATGTATTGCCGCAGTGCTGTGGAGGAGTAATTGTAAGTAGATCACGGTCTGTTCACTTAACAGGTGCTGAAGGATTACCTTGACAATGTCCAGCTGGGGCAGATTTTGGATCGTGAGGGAGGCTGGGATAGTGTTCAGGACTGGATGGACGTGCTCAGCGGAGGGGAGAAACAGAGGATGGCGGTATGTCTTCATGTGGGCACGTTAACACTGTACACCCATTTGTTCCATCTACCAAAAACACTGCTCCTGCTGCACCCAAGTGTTCCAAATAACTGAAATTGCTTTGGTTTAGGGGTGTCCTCTTTTCTAGTTCTTTCTCAAATGGGGCCTTTCAGTTTTGTGGGAATCTTAGGAACATATGTAGGGCCAGGTTACTTAACAGTGCACCGCAGTAAAGTACTGTATGGCTCCTCACTTGAATGGATGTTAGGGTCTTATGTCGTAGTACTGCTTAGTGAATAAAGCCCATACTATTTTACACTTAATACTTCACTGCGATAAACAGGTCTGTTAGTTTCTTCAAATCTCAGTACACTTTGATTCCCTTTCATGATTTCAGTTGAAGTTAATATACTGGATTTGTACATGATGCCAGTAGTGGTCAGACCAGTGTATGTGGTACTTGTTGTATGATGCTATAAACATCATTTAGATAACGTATATACATTCACGGTTTCCTTTTATTTCAGATGGCAAGATTATTTTACCACAAACCACAGTTTGCTATTTTGGATGAATGCACGAGTGCGGTTAGTGTTGATGTAGAAGGTTTCATCTACAATCACTGCAGGGAGGTAGGTGACCTGACCGCAATATAGCAACTATATGTTCTAAAAAAACAAATGCATCAGAAAATATATTCCAGAAAATATTGTTCAGATTAAAAGCATATTTCCAGGGGCTTTATAAACTGCACTCAGGAGTCGGCTTATTAGATATAGTATCTGTGCTCTCAGGGTTATTTATTGCTTGCAGTTTAGTTGCCCCTCTTCTTTGCCACAGGGATGTTGGCGCCACCTTTTTTGCTACAGAGATGGCGGCACCCCCCTGCTTTGCCACAGTGATCACTTTGCCTTGTTTTTACTTCATTCCCCTAATCTCCTTTCTTCCACGTTTGTGAGTTTTTTAATTTAATATGTAGTTTATTTAGAAAAGCATGAACGTTTGTAATAAATGTTAAACCTTTTAAATACCTTCCGATTTATTGTTAACATTCTGGAATAATGTCTTATGTTTTTATTGTCTTTAATGTTCTTTCCTTTGGTTCCTAGTCGAATATTTAATCACAATAAATATTGTTATCGAGGGAAATTAACCATATGGTTATAACTTCTGCATCACAGGAACCATTCACTATTATTTCAGCAAGTGCACAGGATAACTGTTGCCTACTATTTAACGTTTTGGATGTAGAGCTATTAAAATAATACAAATCAGACTGCTAGGTTGGTGAGTGCTCTAGATTTGCTGCAGCTGCAATTCACGCCGCTAAGTTGTTTTGCTGTGTTAATGGATCCTGAGTAGTAATCAGTGAATCGTGCCCTTTGGAACTATAAATAAAGCCAGCTTCCTGCATCTCCATGTAATGTTAATCATTGCCGAACTTTGCTCATAAAACCCTACGGTTAATTTGTGGACGACTCGAGTGGAAGGAGGAGTTTGCATGGACTGTTGGGACTTTGAAACATGCCCTGATAAGCTTTCAAGTCTTTGTTTGCCCATTGCAAAATATGCTGGCCAAACTGACAGAATTGCCATCCGCGGGGCCTGCAACACGTTGCATTGCAGCGAAATAATGAGCCCAATACGTTGCAGTCTTCTCTGCCTGCAAAGGGGTTACTTTTTAGCTGCAAGTGTGCTCTGCCCAGCAGATGGTGCTCTAACCAATGTGATACGTTCACATTACAGGCATCACATCAATAGAAAAAAAAAGTCATGTGTTTAAAAGGTGGTTTGCGTTGTATTAAGTTAACGAAACAATGCTCTGTATGAATTTAGTCAACGTATGCATTTGTGTGTTCACCAGGTAAGCGAGAGATAACTGTGTCCTGCTCAGATGCTGTGCATCAGGTGTGGCCAACTCCAAGTCCTCAAGGGCCACCAACAGGTCAGGTTTTCAAGGAGCAATCCAAGACGGCAAATGTATTTATTTTTAAATATAGAATTGAAGCAGGGGGTCTCCGGAGCTGAACCCTATTCATTTCCGCTCCATGAACCCCCTGCTTCCGGATATATTTACCTTCAAAAAAAAAATATTCCATTCACAAAAAAAAAAATCGGTCGCCTTTTAGGGCTTCTTTAAGGTTATACCTGCTTCAGCACAGGCAGCTGTAGTTGACTGAGCCACGTGTGCTGACGCAGAGATATCCTGAAAACTTGACCGGTTGGTGGCCCTTGAGGACCGGAATGGGGCCACCCCTGCTGTATATGAACACTAATTTAATGAAGATCTCATTTAGAGATAAAACAACTGTGAACCTTTTGCATCATCTGCTAGTAGGTGCCAGGATAAGTATCCTTGATGGAAGCTGAATCATTTATTTTGTTTTATTTCACCCTAGGTTGGAATAACTCTGTTCACCGTGTCTCACAGAAAGTCCCTGTGGAAGCACCATGAGGTATATATTTTTTATACATTACATTTGTTTTGTACTATGGATAAGAATCTTATTGGAACGACAGCATCGTGTATCTTTTATTTGTATTTCCCCCTGGAGGCTTGGTTTAATATACTGAGCATCCTTTGATGTGTATTAGCGGGCTTTAGCCCACTTCCCCAGCAGTGCAACATCTTTTTGTAACACTTTCTTGTTTGATAATTTCTTGTCAATATTTGTGGCAGTTTGCGCTGCAAACTGTAACAATAGATAATGTTACCTTAGCAGCTACAATGTATTCTTGTATTACTACACTAGGCCTTGATTATACCGGCGGCGGTCGGGCGCGCAGGATCCCTCAGGGTGATGCGTGGCCGTGACGTCACGTGAGCGGTTTGCCCTCATTGGCTGAACCTCTCACGTGACGCGGCGTTGCACGTCCCGGCTGCTTTGGGTATAAGAACGGCCTTACACTGACTGACGGATTGATTGAAACTGGAAGGCAGCCATTTAGTAAACCATGGGAAGCATGATCTTTGCTGATCGATCACTGGAGATTAAATTGATTGGCAGTTTAGGTAATTAGTTTTCATTAAAGGTCATCAAATGCTACATATATTAAAACATTGCCTGGACGGTCTCTTTAAGACGATCAGTTGTTTTTTTGTGGGGGTGTTAATTGCAGACCTCGGTTTCTTCCTTTGTGCTGACAGTTGGAATTATTTCTAGAAGCCATGTTGCTGTGTTACAGACTATTAAAGTTTCTTTGAATACCATTCACTGATTTGGCACTCTTTTGAAGTTACTAGCCTCTTCCTGTCAATTTATTTGAAGAATTTGTTCTTTTTATAGCAAATAAAAATACTACTTGTGAGCACATGCACGTCTCAGACAGGTCTGCAACCCTGTCTCTCCCCATTATCTCTTAGGCCTGGGACCCGCTGCGCTCGTTGGCGCGGGCGGCAATGTAGCGAGTTCCCCACCAGCAGGGGAATCCTCGCGAGTCGGTCCCGGTCCCCACTGGCTGCACAGCTGACTACACGCTGTGGCGCGTCAGCCGCTAGGAGACACAAGAGAATGGTGTTTCCTAGCTTCGACGCGTCACGTGGTGTGGCTGTGAGCCAATGGGTAGGGGAGGCTTCGGGAGGAGGAGAGGCTTCGGGGAGCGGGGAGTAGTGTGGAGTGAAAGCAGCGTGCGTGCCTGTCTCTGTGTGTGTATGTGTGTGCCTGAGTGCGTGCGTGCCTGTCTCTGTGTGTGTGTGTGTGTGTGTGTGTGTGTGTGTGTGTGTGTGTTGTTGTTTGTTTAGTGTTTGTACTGTATGTCCCTCTTAGTAGCAGTTGGTCTATGATTTATTTGTTGTTTGTTTAGTGTTTGTACTGTATGTCCCTCTTAGTAGCAGTTTGCACTATGATTTATTTTTCTGCTTGATTCCACATATTACGTCTCATCTGGTCGTGGTCACAACTTTGGAAGTACAAGACTGGAGGTGGATCTGTGTGTTTGGTCCAATTGGATCCCCAATAGACTATCTTTGGACATTTTTAGGCGCCGGTTTGTATTTTTTGTTTGTGTATTGTAACTGACTTTGTTTTTGGGTCAGCATCTCTTGGCAGCCTTACCTTATTATTCTAAGGGATTTAAGTGTTTATATTATTGTACACCAATAAGTATTGTTTAGTTCTTAGCGCTATTATCACCAACTCTTTTTTTCTTTTCAAAGTGTACAATGCCACTGACATATTTAAGGGGATACATCTGGGTAATTGATCCCTTTTTTTTAACCAAAATCCAAAAAGATTTGGGAGGGGTTTAATTTTCTATCGCTACTTCCTTTTGTCTCTTTTACTGTGTGTTCAACAACAGTTTTCTCTCTCCCCTTTCCCCCTTCCCCCATTGACTCTCTGATAAGGACAGGGTAGGCTAGGGTTAAAGAAAACGCTTGATTGACAAACACTACCCCATTCACAGGCCCTTAAGGGCTGGGACCCGCTGCGCCCGGCGGCGCGGGCGGCTGCACGGGCTTTCCCCACCCAGCAGGGGAATCCTCCCGAGACGGTCCCGGTCCCCCCTGGCTGCACAGCTCGCTACACGCTGTGACGCGTCAGCCGCTAGGGGATACAAGAGAATTGTAATCCCTAGCTTTGACGCGTCACGTGGTGTGGCTGTGAGCACTCAGTAGAAAATAAAATGGAAAATCAGTTAACTTGAGTGCAAATAGCCGCACGGCTATTCGCACTCAGTAGAAAATAAAATTGAAAAAATAAACATCCCTGCCAGGAATCAAACCCCAGTCCACCATGCTAATGGCCTGCAGCATATCCACTGAGCTATAAGACTTTCTGATTGTTTCAAGTGAATAAAGGCATAGAAACCTGTTCATAACAGCTGGGCTATTCGCACTCAGTTAAGTTCTACTGAGTGCGAATAGCCATGCGGCTATTTGCACTCAACTCTGTATATCCACTGCCGGATGTTGGCGCCACCTTTTTTGCTACAGAGATGGCGGCACACCCCTGCTTTGCCACAGTGATCACTTTGCCTTGTTTTTACTTCATTCCCCTAATCTCCTTTCTTCCACGTTTTTGGCAGTTCTAAGCTATTCCATAGGGTAATGTCCATTGGACTGGTCTGTTTTGAATTTTATATTCCATATTACTCTTCCCAGATACATATTTCAATGTACTTTGCATTCTGATACCTTCCGTGTGATTTCATATAAAACATTAACTTAAAATGTAGTTGGTAATTGGATGACCTTTTATGCTGTTTTATTGGGGTTGATCTCTAGAATGGGTAGTAAACCATATATTGTAGATATGGTTGTGTGGGGTTGAACACATGTTGTAACATAGGAATGTGCTAAGTGAAGGCATGCACAGAGTATGCAATAAATAGGATCTCTGTAAATCTTTTCTCAATGTCTGTATGGAATCTTTATTTGTTAAAAAAAAAAAAGGTGAAGTATAGCACTAATACTGACCACCATTATTTGTGTGCACATTGAATCCTATATGAACTCACGGTTGGCTCGTTTATAATTTTGTTTTCATTGTCGCACAGCAATAAGCATTTTGGTTTGACTTTGATCCACTGTGTACTGCAGGGAAATTGCCCTACTACATAATTATGTCCTCAAACAAGTAGTTTATTGTCCTCTTTTGAAACACCGTAATCCACATTCCTGCAGGTCCCTCCTAAAACTCCCTAATCCTTTTTGAGTGGGTTCCTCTGACGGTTCATGCTGCATGGGATAGAGCAAAATGGCAAATTGAGATCTGATGAAGCTGAAGTTTCTGTCTTATCACATGGGAAGGAGAGGACTGGGAGAGCAAATGGCAACCATTGTTTCACCTTTATGGTGGGATTTGTTACCATTGAAATAATTTGGCAGGATTTGGCAGCACAATAAACTGTTTAAAACGACAAACCCCTTTACTCACTATTTAAAAAAATAACTCCCATTTGTAAAGTTACATTGCAGCTGTATTTGGCAAAGCTGCCCTCTTAACACTAGTTTGCATTGGAGACCTCAATATGCTTCACAGGAAAATGTAAATTGGCCTCTGCCACTCTCGCACATTAAAGGTGGAGGATGTTATGGTGAAAAAACGCCAGTAAAATAAAAAAACAAACTTGGCAAAAAAAAAAAAGTTTAAGAGAGGAGGAAAAAAAGCAAGAAATTAGCACATAAACAGAAACTTTTTTTATGACTTCATGTTTGTCTCTAGGGGGGGGCAGACTGCGTGAACCTTTACAGTGCTGGGGGGGGGGGAGAGGCAGCAGCGGACCATGGCATCGTGATCAGGAGCAATCCCACCAGGCTTGCGGATGCCGAACATAGAAGTAGAGCGGGCTCCTTCTGTTTGGGATTGGTCAGCCTGATCTGCCCTTGAACAACGAGAAAAAGTCCCATAACGTACATGTCAAGTCGGAAGCGTTACTGTTTTGCCAAGGCCCATTATGTATCGGGTACGTCTTCAGGGCACTGTAAGTGTTAATGTTTGTCACTATTTGATCATGTGATTCGTCCAAATTCAGCCAAGTAGAATTTCACCATCAAATCGGTCAAGCGCTTAAAGATAAAAATAAATCAAATGCTTGGTAAATTAAAGCATGGAGTATCTAAAGGTTAGAATGTTCCGGTCCCCTTCTGTAGACTAAATTAGCCAAAGATATTTTATAGCTCTTTACTTACAAATCTTTGGTTCGGTGTGTCCCATCTTTTTTTATTGTATAAACAAACTCCTTTTGCATTTCTTTTATGCTGATCACTCGCGTGTGAAATCTTCACATACAATACTTGTTTTTTGTTCAAGGGTATTTTAGATCTATTTCTACATAAAATGGCTAAGTCCAATATTAAAAAAATATATATACAAATAAAAAAAGCCGGCTCTTGAACAGCAACGATACAAATATGGCCGTGGGTCACCAATAAAGTCGTAATTCCCTCTTGCAATGAAATTGCGGCTTTCTATTGAGCCTGACACCGTTGCCATTTTGTGTTCAGTGGGCAAGTATTATTGCCGGGTGCAACTGGAGGCTCTAGTATTGTCTCCTTAAGGAATTACGATCAACTTCAGGGTATCAACTAAGAGATGGACTCTTTCAAATGCAAAACACTTTATAGAGTACACTTCCCCCAAATTATAATAAACCCAACAGCCATCACAATTGGTCAGGACTACCAAAAGCATTAACGATAATCTTTAAGGAAAGACGGAAGTGGTTTCCCGTTGATGCACAAGATTATTGTTCTCCTGGCCGAGCTATCTCGATCTAATGCTCAAGGATAAGGTTCTGGGTGGGTTTTCATTGCTACCTTCTGAGATCAATGCATTAACTTAAAATAATTCACTTGTGGGATATAAATAAATTACCCTGTCTTGTAATCCTAATATTGTGAGACGGCTGGTCTCAAAGATCAGTAGCTGCTGGAGCCTGCTTCACCTGCTGGATACCTGGTAAATTTGGCTGCAAAATGATGCAGATATGCTGATTATCACATGTTTGCCCCATTATGCAGCTACAAGTATTTTGGCTGCTTATGCTTATGTAACCATCTGGTGCCTACTTTTTTTTATTATGAAACACACAAAGTTGGATGGTGTTAGATTGTGGAGTTCCTTCACTTGGTGCTATCGTAACGGAACATTCAATTTAGTACATTGACCCCCATGACTTCAGTTGCGATGTTAACGTCAAAGCAAGACCGCTCACCCAAGAGAAGAGGGTAATTCTTTTGAGTGCTTCTCTTGTACAACTGTTTGTTAATACAGTTTTGTACTATGTGATCTAAACTTGCATACTGTGCACAGTGAGGTTTATTTAAATAATGATTATAACACATTGCCCTTTCCACAATCCCAGAAGGTTTATTTTATCATTTCCTAAATCATCCAAGATGAAGCAAACTCTCTAGTGGTGATCCTCACATCGGATACATTACAAACAAATGGGTGTTTTTGTTTTCATTTTTGTAGTTGTCTACTTTGGAATATTCAGCTAACTAAACTGTTTCCATAAACTAAGATCTAAACTTGGGCTGCATAGTGCTCAAACTAGAAGCATTAATGTTACAACAGCAATACCCCCTCCCAAAAAAAGGATTTTTTTAAATTGTATTACATGCACATACACACACACACACACACACACACACACACACACCCTTTGTATGAACCAGGGGATCCGCTGGAGCTGAACCATGGCACTCAAAGCTCTAGGACTCCCCAAATTCTGATATGTAACTTTTGGGTGCCCACTGCCATGGGGACAACAAGGAAAATTAAGTCTCACCCTTTAGCAGAGAGAGGACAGAATCAATTCTACCTGTATGATGACCCATATGTAGCAACCACCTCCTGTCCAGGTACTCTCTCCTACTAGCTGAGGTTATCTGTTTGTTTTTTTCCCCCTAAAGATTTGGGATTTACCTGACTGCTCTTAAGAGATTGATCCAGGAGAGTTGTTGGCCTATCCCTTTTGAGGCCTTAACGATCGCAGGGGAGCCCTGAACAGACTATGCTGCTAATACCGCCATGGTTGCAACTTGAATGACGGCGGTCTAGGCCTGGCCGTCATGGGGATAGTGCACGTTCTGTGTTCCTCCCCACTCTGCCGCTTGCGTCTATGGCACAGATTTTGTTTCCACCTTGAGGCGCGCATGTGCCGTCATGCGATTACATGATCACACACAAGTAGAAAAATGCCCGACTTGTCTTCTCTTACCGCAGCCCTGCTTTCCTGAGACTGGAGACCCTGTACACTGAGGTTGTGAAGTGCCGGGACGCTGTCCAAGCTTATTGGTATGGATTAAAGGTGTCGTGCCTAAGGGTCTGAGGTAAGCCCCTGGGAGTGATTAAGGTTCTTTTTTTTTTTTCATGATTTGGTTATTGTGTGTGTGTGTGTGTGTGTGTACACACACAATTTTTTTTTCCAGGTCTTGTTGATCCACTGCTGAATGAAGGCATCTCCAATGATCTTCCAGGTATTGCAGTTGCAAGCCTCTACTCCAGCGGTGCGCAAACTGGGGGTCGCAAGATTATTTATGGGGAGCGCAGGCTGCGTGCGGGGAAACCTGGGGGCGGGCAGAGATGTGCATGGGCGGCCAAGAAGCAGCTCCGTGCTGCTGCTGCTTCTCTGTGGCTTACTGCGGGGGTGGGGCCTTCCCTGCACACCGACATCCCCTCCTTCTCTTCCTGTCTGTTACCCACCCCAGTTTTCAGCAGCACACAGGGTGCCAGAGCATGCTTAGTACTTCTCCCCCCCCATCCCCCAGGTTAAAGTGTGTGTGTTGTGTCTGTGTTGTGATTGAGTATGTGTGGGTGTTGTCTATGTTTTGTTGTGACTGTGTCTTGTCTGTGATTGTGTGTTGTGATTGAGTTTGTGTCTGTGATGGTTGTGATTGTGTGTTGTGTGTGTGATTGTGTGTGTTGTCTGTTTGTTTTGTCTGTGTATGTTGTGATTGAGTGCCTGTGTTGGTTGTGATTGTGTGTTGTGTGTTGGTTGTGATTGAGTGTGTCTTGTTTGAGTTTGTGTGTTGTGATTGAGTGTGTTGTGGGTGTTGTCTGTTTGTTTTGTCTGTGTGTGTTGTGATTGTGTGTGTTGTCTGTGTATTGTGATTGATTAGGTGTGGGTGTGTGTTGCGATTTTGTGGGTATTGTGATTGTGTGTGTTGTCTGTGTTGGTTGTTATTGAGTATGTGTTGTGTGTGTGTGTTGCCTGTGTGTTGTGATTGTGTGGGTGTTGTGTCTGTGTTGTGTGTTTGTCTGTTGGTTGTGATGTGTGCTGTCTGTGTTGTGATTGTGTGGTTGTTGTGATTGAATGCAGCGGTGCACAAACTGGAGGGGGGGGGACAAAAAAGCTGTGCGCGGGCTGCCATGATGTTGTGTGCGGGCGGGCGGGCAGCCGAAGATGTGCGCGGGCGGCCGAACAGGATAGTGCAGGTGGCGGTCACGTTATGGTGTGTGCGCACGGGCGGGAGGTACGGGGGAGGAACATGCCCGAGCGCTGTGATGTCAAAAGCCACTCCTTCCATTGCCTGCCCTGCAATAGCGCTTGGTTCCTGCTCTCCTCCGCTGGCAACCTGCTTGGCTGCGATCCTCTGCAAGTGAAAGGGTAGGATGCCACTGTATCAATCAAATATTAAACTTGTTTGGCAGTGAAGCTTGGATCCAGGATATCCTTTGAGTTGGTAAAGGTTTTATTTTAAACGTGGAAAAATTCCGTTATTTTGATATATACAATTTTTGAAATTGGGGTTTGTCCAAATGATGTCCTAAAACAATTGACTGCAATATCTGCTGCTTTTTTATCCCAAACCTGCAACCCAACATTACATGAATGAACGGAGTGGTATAGTACATGACAGAAACGAATTAATAGAGCTTTAAGAAAAAACACCTGCAGAAGTTTGGTTATCAGCAGGTGTTATCCTGTTTTAGGCATATGATAACCCCCAACCAGTCTATAGATCTGATTCTGATGTAGTTACATTTTACAAGTGCCATGTGTGTTAGCTATGAGTTTAACCCATAATGTTGTAAATTAAAAGCTGTGTCCTTGTTAATAATCATACTATGATCTATATATTTATCAGGTCATTATGTGGCCTCCAACAAACAGAACTTGTAGAGAATTGAATTACTTTGCATTATAGCAGGCGGTAGAGTAGTTGAATGGGAATATAGTAATGGGAATAAAGTCATGATAAGGCCATGAAAATATTCAGTATTTTAATAATCTGGCACAAATAGTTAATTTGAGTTACAAGTTATTTTATTTTTTATTGGATGTCAAGCTAGCCTGAACCCAGTTTGTTTTGATGTGTTTATCTAGAAGTGGGGTTATCCATGAGCACACCTGGTTTGGGAGAGTGTGGTGATTAAAATCTGGAGTCACAACTCTTTCTGACAGTAGAAATAAAAAATAAAAAAACTTTTAATGCAACTTTAAATTACTATGTGTTCTGAGGAACACCAGAGGATGTGGTCAGGGAGATGCTCCACAATAGTGTGTAAATTTACTAAATATAAAGATATCGGGGATCTGACAATGATTCACAAGAATAACAAATAGATCTTGTGAGGGTACAAAGGTCAGATATCCGATTGGTTTCTCTAGCTTCGAATTTAACCATATCACGTTCAATAGCCACTTGTGTATTTTAATTATACCAATGCAACAGTGAAAGTGGCATCCTTCCAGATGTGGTGGAATTAAAGTTATGGGGTATTTTCTATATTCAGGCATCATTTTGATTTAAAAGGAAAGCTATTTTTTTCTCCACATGCCATAAAGGTGTCACTGGAGATTGATATGGGGGATTAATTAATTTATTTATAAAATGTTTTACCAGGAAATACATTGAGAGTAGCCTCTCATTTTCATGTATGTCCTGCGCACAGAGTTATGATAACAATACTGTACATGGTTAAATATACACCCAAAAGGTAGTCTTAAGCTGTTCTCAATGCACAGGATTTTTAGGATAAAAAAACATGCATTTAGGATAATAATC
Source organism: Ascaphus truei (assembly GCA_036426205.1). NCBI lineage: Eukaryota > Metazoa > Chordata > Amphibia > Anura > Ascaphidae > Ascaphus > Ascaphus truei. The sequence goes on from CM071576.1 coordinate 26,856,387, forward strand.
TATAATTTAAGAGGTGTGTTCTGATATGAATCAGACACGGGAATCCTCATCTTCCATGCTCCAAAGACCTCTTTTGGGAGGAATCTGATATTGTTCTGTGCTAACATATAGGAATCCTGCTCTTTTTGTTTTGTTTTTATGAAACTGTCTGCATATATTGTATTGTATGTTTCTTGCAACCTTATTTTCTGTAACTAAGCCATGTACTAATTTGGTATATTAAATCTAATAAGTATTGCATTGGGCTCTAATTGAACGTTACCTGCTTTGAAGACACCGATTGCATTTTCTGACACGTTTTTTTGACAATAGATTTTTGTGTTAATTACATATTTTTCTTGGTAAGCAGAGACCAGACACTCTGCGGGTATGGCTTGCAACTATTTTTAGTGGTGGCAGCTTTTTAAGGTGACATTTGTGACGGATTGAGGGGAGATATTGCTCATTTGAGGCGACCCTGCTGTGGAGAAAAGTGGACCAGCTAGATAGTTGTGTGAATTAACCCTGGTCACACATACGTGTCCCGTGTCGTGCTCAGAGTTGTGCTGTTGGTGACAGTAACCAAAAGAGCCAGAGACAAGAAATAGGAAATAGAACAACCAGCGAGGGAATGGGGAAGGAGAGAGAGACTGCAAACGCGCATGGTAATCCCTTCTGTGACAAATGGGTCAACCAGCCATTGTTTATCAATGTAGCAGACAATGGATTAACCCCTTACCCATCAGACATGGAGTTTACAAAAAAAAAAAAAACATATCTTGTTTCAATTGACGCTTGAATCATTGTTTAATCAAATGTGGGTTTTTTTTTTGTGTTGCTCTGAAATAAGGAATTTTGTTGGTTGGGGATTGAGAAGCCTGAACCAATCCTGCTGATTGTCTAATGTGAAGTGTATTCTATACCAGGCGTGGTCAACTCCAGTCTTCAAGCCCACCTCCCCCCCCTATTCCCCCCTCCCCCTCCCTCCCCAAACAGGTCAGGTTTTAAGGATATCCCAGCTTCAGCACAGGTGGCACAATCAGTGGCTCAGAGGGAGGGAAAGGGGGTGGGGGAGTTGAGCACCTCTGTTCTATACTTTGCAAAAACAAAATGAAACAAATTGCCAATATGTACTTATCTGTCTGTTCACTGAAGGATGACGCTGCTTGTTGGAGATTCTTGAAATTCCAGAGGGCAGAGTTAAGCAAGTCAAAGGACAGCGTGCTTTAATTACAGCATCTCTCATTTCACTTCCCTTATGAGTGTGTTTAAAGCTTTTAAGATGAAAATCAGCCTTGAGCTAAACATGAAAGACTTGCCCGGGCGCTATTACTACCCTACTAATATTCCAAAGAATCTCTCCATTTACTGACCTATACACCATATTAGTTTTAAGGGTTGCCACTGTACAAAGTAAAGTCACCCATGCAAGGTATCGCATTGCGGTCCCGCATTATTGCCCATGCAAATCAATGGCAGTTGATGCAGGGTCGCAGTGCAATGACCCTTATCGGCACTTGGTGAATCACGGCATATGTAGCCGTTTCCTCTCCAACACAATCCCCTGCTTTTCTCAATAAGTCGCTCTCCCTTTATACCTGCCATCTTGTTTTATCCCAGGCAGCAAGAATTTCAGAGTGACTTTCTCCCACTTAGAAAAGTTAAGGGTAGTTTAGGAGAAGGCAGTAGAGCCATGACTTTCCTAATAAGGCTGCGTCCCCCGTACCACGGACCGCGCTCATGCTTGAGAGTGGTGACATCACTAAATCTCCAAGCATGAGCGTTGGAGTGTCCTGCAACTTTTCCGGCAAGTGCGAGTAGGGGGGGCGTGGCCTAAACCGTGACTGGCGCTGATTGGCTGAGGTCATGTGACCCCACAAAGTCAATTTCATCTGTCTCGGCAAGCGCCCGCGAGCTTACGTGCGCGCACGCTGCGTGAGCATGGCCAGATAGATTTAAATTGATTGCGCTGAGCGCACCAAGCTGTCACTGAGAACTCCTGGGCTGAAGACGGAGGGATCATATTGCTATGTGCATGAACACATGTATGTTTATTTAATTAATGTTTGTGTGTATAGGTTATGCTTAGGTTTACTTATGTTTGATAAAGTTATATATATTGTTCACTCCCTCGCCATGTGTGTGTTTATTGCATAAAATATAGTTGTCTAAGAGGGATTATCCCTGTTCTTAGGCAGGGCCCGTCAGGTGGAGGCACTGCCAAATTCATTACCTCAATCTCTCATTCAGCGGAGGCTCAGGATCATCCTAATTACCACAGGTGAGCGACAGGTACACCTTCCTCACCTCTGTGGGAATACTCGGGAAAAGGGTGTTATATATACACACAGCTGAACCCCATTATAACGCGATGCTCGGGGTCCACATAATGAGACTGCGTTATAACCAGGATTGCGTCCCTGTGCGTGGCGCTTGCGTACCTTTCGAGCGCAGAGGAGGGTCACATGACGCTTCTCTGACCAATGACAGCCCAACAGTGAATACATTTTCTACAGTTCTATAATACACATGCAGGAATCGAACACATGACCTTACGTATGCTAGTGCAATTCTCTAGCTGCCACACGTGTGTGTGTGTCAAAGAATCACTGGCACTCCAATAAAAATTAAATAATGAATAGGTGCATGTCCCATATAAATAATAAAAGTATACATTACCGCATAGCAGCAAAAAGGAGACAGCACTCAGGTGAATGAAAATAAATGTATTAAATACAGCACATAACTCCAACGTTTCGATCCCAGAGGGGGATCTTCCTCAGGGGGTTGCAGGGACACACCATCGTTCTATCAATTGTCACTTTTTTTGAATTCCAAAAAAACTGGGTCGAAACTGAATATAAATAATTTCAATTTTATTTACACACTTACAATTCATGTTATCTTAACTGTTTGTACATGTACTGTAATTGTAACATTCAGATGGCACCCTGGTTGAGAAACTATCCATTAGTTACCTGTGTTATCTCTGGATCCAGGTGGTCTCTGCGGCTGAAAATGGCAAGGTTCAACTCCAGTGGATATATATACGGTATATATATTATTAAGGTTATGGTGGGTAAAAAAAGTGACAAAAACCCTCCACAGTAAAGCATATAGCAAATGGAAATATTACTGTATGCTCATTTGCATGTCTTAGACAGGTCTGCAACCCCGCCTTTCACCATTATCACTCAGCACACAACACTTCCGCTGCAGCAAGGGATTCTGGGGAATGACATGCATTGTCTTGAGGGTTGTTCATGTAATGTGAGCTTGAGACAAAAGGTGGCACTGTGTTCTCATTTGCATGTCATTCCCCAGAATCCCTTGCTGCAGTGGAAGTGCTGGGTGATAATGGTGAAAGGCAGGGTTGCAGACCTGTCTGACATGCAAATGAGCATACAGTAATATTTCCATTTGCTACACACACAGACGCTGCTTTAATTGTGCATGTTATACTTTGCATGTATTTTAATAGATTGTGACCTATTCTTACTGGGATTCCTTTGTATGTCTCCTAACATTGTCCAGCAGCACTACATTCAAACTGTTTGCTTTTGCTCAGTGGGTTCTCTTGCACATAATGTGTTTGGATGCAAACAGTTTCGTTTTTAGTCTCTGTTCTGTTTTAGTACTAAAATGGTAGCCGAATAATAAATGTAAGGTTAAGTCTGCAGTTCTAGAAGCAGGTGTCCAAGTTAGAAACCACATTGAATTCTAGATCCTTTTACTTGGTGAGAATGTTCGTACTGAAAGGTCACACACACACACACACACACATATATATATATTACACACACACACACACGTCACCTTTCCCAAAGCTATTTCTTCCCAACTAATCTGTGCAAGAAGCCTTTTGTCCAACGCTGCATCGCAATCACAAGGGCAGCGATTCCAGTAAATCCATTAATCGCATTATTAACAATACGTGGCCTGTGTTACTATCCCATTGTTCAGAAGGGCTGAGTGTGCTGCTGTCACCAAACCGTCATCTGACACCAATCAGGCCCGGAAGAAACGGCACAGCAATTCTTTACAGGATCTTCAGCAGGACAGGAGTTAGAGGTAGAAAAATCTTTAGCTACATTGTATTCAAATTGGAACAGTTTTGCTCCACATGCGGTGGGGGCAGTTATCCGAATGCTGAAGATAAAAGGCTTTCAGATTAGGCCTGTAGAATAATTTTGCGGACCAGTGAAAGACAGCATTGTCCGATCACACATTTAAAACAATGTGAAGTGATGGTGGTGATGGCGGCTTTAATGAGTTATGTCATCTTGGCGGTTGAAGATCTTTGAAAGGAAATGTAAAAAACGTAACGTGAAACCATTTGCCATCGGAGACCTGGTTAGTTCAGGCCATAAAACGGCATACACCCCACTCACACTGACCATTAGCTGCAGGCCAAGTAGGAATGCAACTTTAAAGCAACACTGTTGACTACAGTGCAGTATTTAACGGAAATAGCCGTGTTAGTCCAGTTGCGAGTGCAGAATAAACTAGTTCTTCAGTATTAGGTGATACCTTTTTTTTTTGGACTAATAATTTATGTCCCATCTAATTAATCTCTCTCTCAAAATAGCTAAATTATTGTAATCTAGTTCAGATTCACAATGGCTGCAATATCCTAAAGGCAAGAACAAAGAATAGAGAGCCAATACTGTATCAATAAACCATAAGGTAAAGAGTGAATATTACATAAATAGGCGTACTGTCCTATATTGGGTGGATTCAGTCCAGATCCACTATGGAAATCACAGCAAAGAGGCCAGAAGTGCACCCTCATCCAGGTGGGTATTTGAAAAAGAAAAAAAGGCAAAAACACACCAAAAAATAGTGTAACAGTAAAATAAATTAATTGCAACAGTAAAAAAATTATAATATTACATTTTATGTGAGTAATATAGGCTTTTTCGGTTGTTCAGAGTGACCAACTCAGGTAATGGATCATCCACTGGAGGAAACTAATACTCCAGGTATATAAGCAAATGTAGGCAATGGGACCCCCTGGGTCCCAGAGTGGGGGAAAAAAATCAGGAGAAGCCCTTCTTGCAGCAAACCCTCATGGTGGCCATCCACAGAAAGACACTGTATTTAGGGGTCCAAACGGCCTTGACAGTCCACAGTACCTCTGCTCAATTAGATTAGCTTGACCTCCTGTGTTGCCCTACGCATTCCGTCCAAAAGACTTCCTCAAGGGGCATAAAAATGGCTTTTTGTTTTTGTTTTAAGATTACTGCATAGGAGTAAACTGGAATCGACGCTGACAGTATTTGAAGTGAATCATTCAGTATATGTCTGTAACACTCTATCATCTGAATAATGACAAAAAGATTGAAAGTATTCTTCCCATTCACCTTTATTTCAATAATAAAGCCCATGAAAAATAAGTTACTCCAATATATACATAGAAATGTAAAAATATTACTCCGTATAAACACGTCTTATAAAATCATACATATATAAATAAGAATACCCTTGATTGTTCTCGCATAAAAGTCATCCCAAAGTATGACAGCATTAAATCCGTCTGCAATAGTTCCGTTATAAAAATATAATATTAATCTGACAAGTGCTCTTTCCCCAGTATTCAAACCAAATGTTTGCTAAGTAGACACAAAAATAAAACTATTCCATACAGTATGTTCCAAGCAGAGGTATCATGTAAAAGTGGCGTCTATGAGAAGTGTAGAAAAGCAGCAAGAACATTGAATGTGTTCGTTGTAGAGAAGAACGAGCTGACTTCAGTGTGATTAGAAATTAGTGTTTGTCTTTCTATACAGAACGTCTTTTTTTTGTAGTGGTTAGTGTGTAGTGATTCTCCGTATCGCTTCAACATTAAATGAAACCCTATCACCAGTCCTAATGTTTGTACCTCCCAGCCTCTCCCGAATCTATTGGAATTAGCCGTTCTAGTATTCTCTGAAATAGATTAGATTTAGGGAAAGAAAGAATATAGTACCGTTTCCACAAGACTTTACACAGTAATATACACTACAGACATTAATCTGACACACATATATATTCTGTTACCATCGGATGATGTCCATGCCTTATAAGTGCAAAAATATGCAAGTGGTATATCCAGGTTTGTCTACCAAGTTGTCTAGAAGAATCCTTGTAGTTATATCACAGGCCTCTGCAGTGGGAATCTGCTACTCAGTAACCAGCTATTTCTGTCTACCTAGTACTTTTTGTACCTTGAGTAATGTACATGGGTAGTGCTTTAGAAGTTTGATAATATTATTATTACTACAACTATTATTAACCAACCCCATTCACTGCAGGGGAGGATTGCAAAGCATTGTGCTACAATGCATTGTCAGTTCTCTTAGCAGAGAAACGGGGAATGCCCATCCTGATTAATATGTCAGTCTGCTATTTAAATACATTTCCTAGGGTTCCAAAATATACATCAATGCATACCGCAGCATAAAAAAAATTAAAGCAATTTCGACTAATAACCCAAGTCAAAATTGGACCTGAATAAAAATATTTTTTTTCTTGACTCTGAAATGTTTCACAGAAACAAAAAGATTTCCTTCACTGCGTAGTAAATGAATATAAAACGCCATCATATCCCGCTAATAGCAGCCAGTGCAGTGTGCGGTCACAGTTCGCAGTAGTAAAGATAGTACAGGGAGGTTCTTGTGCTTCTCTTCAGACATCATTCAGTGGCATGTTTTCTTTTGCCTTTTCTTCCTTGTTTGCCTTTTTGCGCTTGCAGAGCATCACAGACAGAGCTATGATAATCACGATGATAACAAACACTGCTATTATCACAGCAATAAATACAGTATAGTCGTACTCTGAAAAGAGAGAACAAATGAGTTTAACTCAGCACCCAGCTATATAAAATGACATACCCTGACAAACAGAAGCATATACAGATAGATATATATGCATAATAAATATGCATATTGCATGTTATTGGCTTCCCGCAAAAGCAATGGCTATGCCCGTTAGTGCCAGAGAGGCCAGGTTATTGTGTCCGACTGCAGGTCACCCAGGAAAAGAAACTACAAGCCAGTGGCTGGAGTGGGATAGTAGTGTAACCAGCTACTGTAGTAAAGGAGAACCCAATATCCTTGCAAACCCAAAGGGTAATGTTTTTTGGGAAACCATGTTTAAAAGGATTCAAACAAAAAGTGAAAGTTTAGATTGGTCAATAAAGACAGAAAACCCTGTAGACTTCATCTATGTCTCACGTTGAGTCCCCAAATGTTTTTCCTAGATCAGGGGTGCGCAAACTTTTTCCTCTGCGCCCCCTGCCTGCTCGCCCTTACCTTGTCTACGGCGTTCTGACGTCACAACGTCATGTTGCCATAATTTGACGACGCATCACCAGCAGTCACCGGAGACATGGTAAGGGACCTTACAGAGGCCTCGCGCGCGATCCCTGGCATTTAATTTAAATGCTTTGGGGAAGAGCACAGGTGGCTCAATTGGGCCCAGTCTTTGACTGAGCCGCTGATTGGGCCACCTGTGCTGAAGCTGGGATATCCTGAAAACCTGACCTGTTGGCAGGGGGGGTTGGCGGGCTTGATAACTGGAGTTGAGCACCGCTGATGTAGCTCACAGAGTTAGTTTGTAGCTTACAGACTCCCTTTAAAACAAGAAATGTCCTTAAAACCCACCCTGCTGCAGTACACAGCGTGTGCAGTTGTATTACTCTGACTTATTAGTTTGTTTGGATGCAGATGGTAGTTTGGAAAGAAAAAATGACCACCTTATCCACTCCCACTGCTATTAACCCACGTAGTGCCAGAGAAAGTTCCAACACATTCCTCTGCAATGTGTTGTTACAGTAGTTAAAACCGACAAACAGGAGAAGATAAGTTATGAGAACAGTGCAGAGTTTAGAAGTATCAACACTTGTATTCTTCACACCCCCGACTGCAAAGCATTAACGAGAGTGTCGCACAAGAACAACCATTTCCCACATGTTCAGTAAAGTCAGACTGGGCTCAACTTACACAGAGGTACAAATATGCAATGGAGGAATACACACCACTGGGTACTGAAATGCAAAAGTAAGTTCAGACACATATTCGCCAATTGGCAAAGAGCATTTGGAATGCAAAACGTGTTAATAAAAAGGTTGCACTACACAATACTTGTGACATTATCATTAGTTGTCATTGGCAAAAACAATAGATTTATCAGACAATTAGAAGCTTGTAGATGCTGTAATTATTTCACACAGGCCCTATCGGATGCTCCTGTTCAACCACAACATTAACCCCTCTGCTACAAGGTGTAATAGCTTCACGTTCAATCATATTGGACAGTCAGACTTTCCAGGGGCCTATGCTTTAAAGTCTTCCAGCTGCAAACTTGGAGCAGAAAAAAAAAAACAAGACAAACTGCACCAGGTTTCTCATAGAAAAGGGACACCATTGAAAGAAATAGGATTTATTTGCTTTGAAAAATCTGGTGCCATTTTTTTTTGCTCCACATTTTCCTGGATTTGCAGCCATTTACTAGCCTCCCAGCTGCAAAGCTAGCACAAGAGAACAGCCCCAGATTTATCAGAGGAACGCACCTCATTGCTTTCAATGGAATTCTATTTCTTTGCTAAATCTGGTGCTGTTTTTTTGCACTTATGTCTCAGTTTTGCAGCGGCGCGACAAGCAAATAGGCCCCTTTAATACATAGTCCCCTTCTTCCTTTGTAGACTTATTCCCATCATCAAATCCTAGTTGTTTGTTTAGCACAGGGGTGGCCAACTCCAGTCCTCGAGGGCCACCAACAAGCCAGGTATCAGGGATATCCCTGCTTCAGCACAGGTGGCTGCCATTCCTGTGCTGAAGCAGGGATATCCCCAATACTTGGCTTGTTGATGGCCCTTGAGCACTGGAGTTGCCCACCCCCGATTTAGCCTGTCCACCCGGCAATGTCTTGCGATACATACCCCCATTAGTTGTGCAGTGTGTTTCGGTTTCTTGGCTCTCGCGGTTGAGTTTACGAGACATGATTGTCGCCTGCACGTAAAAACAATAGCTCTCCCCTTTGTCCACACGGATTACAAACTCATTACTCTGTGTTGTCGCCGACTTCTACAAACAAAAAAGAGACAGCAATTTTATGAAATGTACTAGACTTGCAAAAAAAACATTATTCTCCCGCCCTCTTTCTTGAATATTGAGGTGAATTCAGTTTAATTCCACCGGTGGCTTTAAATCATTAAGCCAAATTGTAAGGGACCAAAGTCATAATCATTCCATTAAAGTGTGTTTGGTGAATAATAATAGTCACGTGTTTAAACCTCTCTAGGAAAATAGACTACAATATTTCAAATGTATAGATTTCCTCTTCCTTCAGTAACATCTCTGAGTTCTTGTCCTGGGTTCTGTTAATCATTTTTATAGCATTTAATGCAAGAACCCTGTATCTTGTCTCTGTATTCCTCAATTGTTCCATCAGCACGATTTACTATTGATCCATCTTATATTCTGTTTAGTTACCTGTTTATTTAACGTTGCTGACTGTCTTCCTTCCATTATTATACTTTTCCCTACTAATCACTTTCTCTATTCTGTTCCCTGCACTCCTACCCCTAAAAAGCAATTGTTCTTTGACCCACAAACGTCTCCTTTTTGGTCCAATTGACAGTTAATGAGGATATTAAATGGATGTATAACTTAAAAATCAACCATTAAAAAGGCAAGGGTTTCAACCTTCAGTTTATATGTAAGGATGTATAGAATAATGTTTTATTTTGGGAAGTGATATATGGGAGAAGTGCTTCCAATAATCCTACTTTAGGCCCCCAAATCCTAAATACGCCAGTGTTTGGTTCAATAGTGTGATAGCGCAGAATATAAGTAACACAAGCAATTGAAGGGGTTGGTGATGGGGGCCTCTCAATACCTGAAGGTAGCTTTGGTTTCATGCCAAACGAGTCTCCACGTACCTTGCCTGTGCTCGAAGCTTTCCAGAAATAGACGGTATATCTCAAGTCATCTTTAAAAATGTCTCGAATACTTTGCAAACTGTTGTTGGGGAATCGATACGGTGTAATTGGATCGACAATGGTGACTTGGAGTGTGTCATTTTCTGTGTATAACTTGTATTGTTCGATGCCTGGCTTTCCGATGATTGCTAAAGCAAAGAAAGGGGACAAAAAAAATCCCGAGATTTTAAGATACGCTAAAGACAGCGGGATCACTGCCAAGAAATGTCACAGAAAGGTCTTTGCCAATTATGGGGACTTGCAAATATCTAAGGCATTTAATGAAGATAACGAGAAACAGAACTCATGTAAATAAACCACGAAATCAGTAGATAATTCTCCCAGGGAAGCAAATTCAATGGGACACAAAACGCATAGGACCCTAATAACTACACGGTGCTATGCCACAAACCACTGTCGGCATTGGAAGACACCTTATGGCCCATTCAAGTTAATAGGCTAGAAAGTGTCCTCCAGCACCAGGAAATGTCTTATGGCTTAGCACTGCTTAGCAAATATGGCCATACTGCTTTGGTTTGGTTCCCAAATACAGAAGTTGTGTTGCAGGAATTCCAAAGTTGCAAAGAACCATCCTGACATCTTAAACCAGTTCTTAGAAAAATAGCAACGATGTTTGAATAGAATAAAACGTTTCACAATTTCACAGAAGGATTTCGCAATGAAGCATGTTATCACTAACATTGAAAGTATAGGACGGCACCCGAAACACTTTGAAATCACCAAAGTCTCATTATTTTGTGGGCGCTTTCAGGACTTTGCTAACTCAGACATGGATCAAGATCAAATCTTTCTGTTAATTAACTTCACCCTTCCATTGACAGGGCCCCCCCCCCCCGGAAGTTAATTGGTTTACAACCAACAAGAGCATAAGCTTAATGATGTTTCTGGACCAGCCTAGCATGCCCACCTGTTCAGCCGCCTGTTCTGTATGCTGCTTTGCGCTGTTATATACAGTAGTGTTAAAGTAGGAAATATATATTTTCTTAGAAACTTTACCGTATCAGAACAAACAAATATTCTGAGAATTGGCAGGGAAAGGCCATGTTCTTGCTACAAGGATGAGATCAAATCCAATCCTTGCATTTCTCATAACGCCATGGTTTACAGGTACAATAAATACTGATATGTACCAACCCCCCAACAGGTCATGTTTTCAGGACATCCCAGCTTCAGTACAGGTGGCTCAATCAGAGGCTCAGACAAAGACTGAGCCTCTGATTGAGCCACCTGTGCTGAAGCAGGGACTGATTGAGACTGTTTGACTAATGTGAGGTCTAACGCAGTCATGAATGCCGCATCAGCCATATTTTGTGCGATTAAAAAGTATTGCAATGTTTTACACAAATTCCCCTATGATGATAAAACTGTTACATAAATATCACACGCAGTAATGTGGTTAGTTTAACGCAGGAGTGGCCAACTCCAGTCCTCAAGGGCCACCAACAGGTCAGGTTTTAAGGCTATCCCTACTTCAGCACAGCTGGCCCAGTCTTTTGAGCCACCTGTGCTGAAGCAGGGATAGCCTTAAAACATGACCAGTTGGTGGCCCTAGCGGACTGAAGTTGGCCACTCCTGTTTAACCCTTGCATCACTTCCCAGGCCCCTCATATTTCCAGTCTCTATATGTGACTTACTCTCTTCGTAAGGTACGAACGGAGGGCTGACACTGAAAGGAAACTCCTCTGTGGTGTCCTTATTCGCTTGTATTGTCGAGACGATTTGAGCATGGTATGTGTCCTTTAGGTTGTCTAACAAATCCGTGACGTCACACTCTGTGCTCATAGTATATAAACATTTCGTTTTCCAGTCGGGTTTCTTTCTAGAGAGGGAATAAAACACATACTGTTATTTATTTATTTATGTTATCCATGTGGCCCATTGAAGCCACATACATTACATAATAATAATAATAATCAAATGCTTTTACGAAATAGCTGTTTATATTCCATGTGCAGATGACAAAGTGTAAACTAATCAGACTATGCAACGATTAATTTCCGTTAGACAGAATAGGAAATAAGTTGTCAGTTGTGCACAAGCTAATTAAGAGGCAATCCAAGCAGCCCTTTTTTAATTTTTGAATAGGATTGTAGCATGGGGTCCCCGGAGCTGAACCCCATTTATTTCAGCTCTGGGGACCCCCTACTTCCCAAAATACTTATCTCCATAGAGGGTGCCGGTGGCCCATCCGGCTCTCTAGCTGGGGTTCACGTAATGGCTGCATTTCAAAGCTCCTGCGAGCCAATAGGAAGCTGTGACGTCATCCGGTGCGGATCTCCTATTGGCTCACTGATGCGGGAGCTTTAAAAATGAGGCGATACCGCCTCCCTTTCCTTTGGAGATTAGTATCACGGGAAACAGGGAGTCCCTGAAGATAAAATGAATGGGGTTAATCTCCAGAGACCCCCCCTACTCCAATCCTACGTTGGGGGAAATAAAGGGCAGCTTGTAGTGCTCCTTTAACAAAAGCATGAGGTGGGGGGCGGGAGGGGGGTGGGGGCTGCAATGACATATGAGAGAACATAGGATATCAAAATATTTAAAATGATAATTTTAATGAATAACACACAGAATTAGATTATTTTTGCTTCCTAGGAGCAACATGAGCCAAGGGCGTGACCTGTTTAATTGTTTACATTTGGTTTGTTTACACCTTATGTACAAAAATGTTTTAAAGATACTTTGTAAACCTGGTGAACTGACACTCTGGAGGGGTTTCATTGGCTATGGCTGTGCCGTTTGTGTGTACAGTACTGGAAAGCAGTTAGCAGAGACAAAAGCCCCCCTCCTCCCTCCTTATCGGCCCCTAGCAGGGAGGGCTAGAGTAGACTAGCTTTAGAAATCATTACATTTGTTAAAGAAGATAACTATATTGTTACATTATTGCATTCATTGCAATGTGAAGAATTTGCAGCCATTTTAAAAGAAGTCACATTTTATTTATGGCATCAATGAGAAATGTGTATTATAGAACCAAATAGAGTAGACTGTACCCTTACAATGAATAATCTCCTATATACTCTGATGCAAAAGAACAATTCCCTTCTATAACCTTAAAATCAGTGTCCAAAGAGTGCGATTGTGTTTGAAATATGATCTTATACACACAAATATAGAACACATGCAACCGCTTCAGTGTAATACAGGCCTATAATGCATTACTTTGACATGAAATATTGACGCCTCCACTAAGGGGCAAATACTGCACCTCAAAATAAAGCAAAAAGGCACGGCAAATTATTTGACATAACATGGAAATATGGACCAATGTCCTCTACTGCTCTCTCGCCTTAAACCCTTTCCCCTCACTGCCCCTCACCTGTGGAACTCCCTCACACTCAGAATACAACAAGCAACTTCTCTCCCCACCTTTAAGACAAACCTTAAAACTAACCTCTTAAATGAAATGTTTCATTAGCCTGGACTCATGGCTACTGTGCCACAGCCAGCGTCGCTCCTACCAACAACTGCCATGTACAGCACTGCTCTTATTCCCTCTCCTGCTTGTCCCTGTAAATTTCCCAACATACCACTTAGATTGTACGCTCGGGGCAGGGATTTCCTTTCCTATTGTTTGAACTTATTTGTTGCACTTATTGTACGGTAGGGCCCTGCTTCTCGGCGATCCGCCAATAAGGCGATTCCGAGAAGGGGGCAGCCATGCCTGCGCAGAATGGGGACGGCCGAGTTTGCGCATGCGCAGAAAGGGGACGGCCGAGGTCACGCATACGCAGAATGGGGGAGCGGCTGAGTTCGCGCATGAGCAAAAGGGGGACTGCAAGTCTGCGAAGAAGCCAAAAATCGCCGGTTCCGCTTTTCGACGAATTTTGCTTGCCGGCGGTGCCAGGGAATGGAACCCGCCGTACGAGCGGGGCCCTCCTGTACTATAATTCCCTGTACTGTATTGTCTCTCTTGTAAAGAGCTAAGTACAGCTGTGGGCACTATACAAAAAGATATACATACATATCAATGCTTCAGTCCCCTAAGGAACCCCTAAGACAATCCCATAGAGACGAAAACTTTTTAGTCCATATCTCCATGTAAAACATATTTATGTCAAATCATTTCCTGTGCCTTTTTTACTTTATTTTTGATGTAAAATTACAGCCTTATGCGGGGGTGATTTATTTAGGTACACAAAATAAAAAGTTTTTCTTTCAAATGGACAACACATCGACCCCTTTATCATGGGTAGCCAACTTCAGTCATCAAGGGCCACCAACAGGTCAGGTTTAAATACTGTGAATAGGCTTTTTTTGCACTTTTCTGTACAACCCATTATATTCAGCTTTTTATATACTAACTATGGATTATGCTGAATATCTGTGACATTGCTATACAACATTAACATATCGTTTCTTGATGAATAGGTTTATGTATTGTTCGTATCTCTATTTTTATTCAATGTGACATTTAAGGATACTGTTAGTAATTGTTGTTTTTATGTTCACTATAATCCCTTGTAGTATGTTTTACACAGTTGCCAGTTTAGTTCCATTATTGCTCTCGCAACCATCAATGCGTGCCTAAATTTATTACCTCTAGCAAAACAATTGGGCGGGGTAGGAACCAATAATAGCGCTGCAAGAAAACCTTCGCGCCAAAAAAAATACACTGAATGACGTCACGGTTGGGGGCGGAGAAGCTATGTATACATAACGGGCCACTGTGAACGAACATGAACAACTCTTTGACAAAGGGATTCGTCCCAAACGGTCAGAGTTGGTTTGACCCCCCCCCTCCTACACAATAAAAGGTTTTATCTTCATAGTAGATTGCAGCTCCTTTTTGTTTCACCGTTGCTGTGCCCGCTTACGGATTCCACGGACTACCTTCATCTGCTATTTACAGCGTGATGCACGCCATAAATGGGGACTAAGCTGCTGTATTTGGGAGTACTAGTACTCTGTTGGTTGCTGTTATTGCTTTATTGCCAGGTTGATATTTGTCCTTGAGTTTAGCTGACAGTCCGGTATGGTCATAGGTATGGAAGTCAGCTTGCTCACGGAGACATAAATGATTACCATAACATGAATACCAGTACACTAGGCACCATACATTGAGTCCATCACAAGCCTTCCATAACCTTGACTACCCTTAACTTCAATCAAGCCTATGGTTACATTCCAGTTCTGCTTGTCTGAGCCCTGAACACTTGGGAATTAGTGCCCTCCGAACTTTGTTTATCTGCTTATCCGGAAGCTCGTTAGCATAGACTTTGCTACATATATCTGTTTCATAGGACTGCACTCACATTTTTTCGTAGATCTCCACTACCATACTCTTATAGCATTTAATTTGGATGGTGTTGGGGACTATAAACATGAGGGGAAACATAGAAGACAATATCACAGCTAATACAGCAACATTACTTTTGTGCAAAATGTACTGAAAATGCGGGAAGCCAAACGGAGGGCTGCAACAGGTTGTTTTCTGGCACCACATTTGTCTACTTGAAATAACACAGACTTAAACCCTTTACGTTGCGTAGACTGAGAGGCACCTCATCCACTTCAACCCAACTAGTGGTGGATATTCACCGACCTGGATATTATTTATCTCAAAACGGATCCACAGAACTCAGAATAAAAAAGATGCCTTCATTCGCGTTTTCCCCTCTAAGGTTTTCGAATACAAGAATGGACAAAGGTCCTGGATATTGTTCAATAAATTGGCGGACTGTAATCATTAAACCAGATACAAGAAGCAACTGGCGTCAAAAAAAACATTAAAGATTTGCAACAAAACCTGCATTTACATTTGGATATGACTGATTTGCTGACCTAGATAGGAAAACTGAGCAACGAATTGATTAAAAATAGAAGACGAGATCTTTGAATAAAACAAAATAAAGTTCGACAGAGACCGCACTGACTATGAACTGAATCAGATTATGTATGGCAGAGGCCACGTACTTCCAATAATTTAATACACCGAGACAACCCACAGAAAAGAAATACTAAAGAAGTCCAGGAACATCAAAAGAAGTCAACCCCCCAAAAAAATCAATCATCTAAGAAAATTATCAGCACATCTAGCATTCTTATTTTTTTTCTGACAAGAGTCCTAGGCCTTCAACAGTGGCTTGTTCACAGATGATATACTGATGACAGGTTCGGATCCACGGAAATACGAATCACGTCAAGTAGAATAATCACATAGAACCCTCCACGTCCTTGACTGAAAGTCAAAAAATTAAAAAAACCAGTTTAAAAAGTGAACAAGGCCGCTCACATCAAAAGAAGGGGGCAACAGAGGAGGAGAGACTTTTGAATAACCCTACGCTCTGTGTTTAATATCTCAAATGTTATTCTCACAGGGAGAACTGTCATGCGGGAGGAAGGTCTCAACTTTGCATAGTGAAACTTGACCTCTTCAGCACTGTCTTGATCCTCCAAAAATTCATTAGGAAAACTCTCTCTCGAAGAACACTTTCTCTCTAGGGTGGCACCCCGGATACACCGAACCCTCTGTCCCCACCTGATGACTTCTAGTCCTAATCCCTCTATAGAAACAATCTATAGGCTCTCCATTTAGAGAGTTGGGGTTATTACAGGACATGGATGATATTGATATCTGAACAAGTAATGTATTGAAACCCACCGGGTTAAATTTGAAGATTCAATACGTTCCTACACATATTCTAAACTTACTAATTCAGAGATAATCCCTGTTTTGTCCCCTCTATAACAAAGGAGCCACACATATAGACATTGAAAAATTGGGTGGAGAAGATCTCAGTTGCTAGCAGAAAGTTTTTCTTTTACTACCCCCAACACGATTATCTTTCCAAGAAATAGGAAGAAGAGGATACCTCAACTCATTGGTCTAAAGAGAACTGACAAATAATTAAAAGAGCTGGAACAAAGGGAGCCCCTTAGTTACTAATACCGAAGTGTATCTAAGAGCTCTAAGAAAACTAAAGACAAAACAGGGCCATTGGTAAATTAGATAGGAAATCCCACGAAGGTTTATCTCAGTGAAAAGGAACGACATGAAATGGGTAGCGAACTAGGGGTGTTACTAAACGAGAATCCATGTTTTTTGTATAACTCTTGTCCCCACTGTACTGATTTTTTCACCATCACCCTCCCAAAGATCCATTAAGTCTCCTGTAACACCCCCTGGCCGCCATCTTCTCGAGCAATTGGATCTTTGGTAGATGGTCTATCTATGTACTGATCAATTTCTTCGCAGCCACTTGTTCAAACCTTCTCCCATTTATTTAAAAGATCATCCAACCATCCTTGTATTATGATATTCAAAAAATCACTTGGGCACGATCTTGATTTTTGGTCACACTTGACGTGACCTCTTTAACACCATAATTGATCACACCCTGGAACACAACAGTTAGTGATTTCTTAATCATCTAATATTCATTTAGCACAAAGCACTTTTATTTTAGATTCAGGTTGTTTTCTCCTACAACACAACTATTTTTGTTTGATCACGCTTTCATTTACAAGACACAGGGCACGGACTATGGGGACATCATTTGCACCCTCATATGCCAACCTCTTTCATGGGCTTTGGGGAAAAGACGAACACATCTTCGTGACCACCAACCCTACAGGACTTATTATTTTTTCTCGTCGTTTTATAGAGACACTATTACTCATATGTCTGGTATAATCATTACTTTGTAAAGCCTTTTTAATAATTTTTTTGAACGTAATGAGAAGACATTATTCTAAATTTACATACAAATTTGATGGACACTACCAATCGATTATGTTAGATCTCCATCTTTGACATAGATTCAAATTTTCCAAATTCAGACTGATTTGTTTCGTAAGGAAAATAGCACCAATTCCTCGTTGAGCAAATAGCGCGCACCCACAGATCTCTATTAGAGGAATCCCCTAAGCGGCATTCCTCAGACTAGGAGAGTTTTGCTCAACGAACAGACTTTTTGGAAACAAGCTGGACAAAACTGACTGAGAATTTACAATAATAGGGGTATTCTGATAAGACTGGTCTAGCTCTAGACCAGCGAACACGTCAATAGGGACAACTTATTAATTCATGTTCAACAACAACAAGTGTAAAATAGACTACAATCAGGAAAACAACAGTCTGATACCTCCATTGTGTTATCACAACTTATTCGACGACAAGCCCCAATATAGAACTATACTATGCTAAACATTGGGACACTTTTGAAAGCTTGATAGCAGACTGGATAGTATACGAAAGAGTCATCCTGAACTTGTTTTTTGTTTAAAAGAGCTAAGGACAATAGGAAATAAGAGTCTCTCCAGTCTTTTGATTCCAGGAAACACTCAGGGTGCTATATATCCCCAATGGATTTCACAGTGTGTGCAAATGTAGAATGTGCAAGTATGCTCTATCCATTAAAATCTGATACAGATTTCACACTAAGAAGGAAATTACCAATTGCGTCATTTATGAAATGTGGACCACTAGTTTATTGATACATTGAGATGTCCATGTGTGCAGCTTATGTGGCAGAAACCCATACGAAGTGCGTTGCCTCCGCGTGTACAACCCATTATATTCAGCTTTTTATATACTAACTATGGATTATGCTGAATATCTGTGACATTGCTATATACCACATTAACATTATCTGTTTCCTCTGATGAATAGGTTATATGTATCTCTATTTTTATTCATTGTGACATTTTAATGATACTGTTAGTAATTGTTGTTTTTATGTTGCACTATAATCCCTTGTATATGTTTTACACAGTTGCCAGTTTAGTTCCATTATTGCTCCGCAACCATCCAATTGCTGCCTATAATTTATTCACCTTCTCAGCATAACATTGGCTGAGGGTAGGAACCAATAATAGCGCTGCAAGAAACCTTCGCGCCAAAAAAATACACTGAATGACGTCACGGTTGGGGGCGGAGCTATGGATACATAACGGGCACTGTGAACGAACATGAACCAACTCTTTGACAAAGGGATTCGTCCCGAAACGCGTCAGAGTTGGTTCTGACCCCCCCACCTCCTCACAATAAAAGGTTTTTAATCTTCATAGTAGATTGCAGCTCCTTTTTGTTTCACCGTTGCTGTGCTCCGCTTCCGGATTCCACGGACTACCTTCATCTTGCTATTTAGAAGGGAGGGGGGGGGGGACTGCGGGAAGAGAATAATTGTTAAATGGCAATGTGTTTAGACGAATATATGTAAATTAAAAGGAAAGTGAGGTAGGAGGGATGTAGAGTAGTAATAAGGAGTAGGGAGTGAATGCAGAACAGCAGATGCGAAGAGCAACACAAACACAAACGCAAACACCCACAGACACAAAAAAAGAGGGCAGGTCAGAGAAAAAAGACTCGGGGAGGGGGCCAGCAGACAGAAGGAAGATTTTAAAAGCAAGAGAAAAAGGAGGGGGCGAATGAGACACAGGGGAGAAGAAAAAGGACGCAAGAAAATCAGAGTAAGGGAAGGGGAGGGGGAGGGAGGTAGGAAAAATACACCGGGGACAGACTCGGTAAATCGAGTGAAGGAACATGTGGTGGGAGGAGACTAAAGGGCATGGAAAAGGAGATGGGTAAGAGAACAAAGTAGACGAGAGAAAAATGGGACATGGAGGGCAAGGGCTGAGGTGTTGAGTTGGGTGAGGGGAGAGAGAAGAGCAGCGAAGAAAGCGGAAAAGGGAATGAAGAGAGAAGAGGGGGATGAGCTACAAGGGGGGGGAAAGAAGGAGATAGAGAGCAGGGAGGGGTGGAACGAAGAGGGAGGGAGGGTGGTAGAGTAATAAGCAGATAAAGAATGATGTAAAAAGGCCGACGAACATGAGGCCTACTTTCTCATTTCCCTCTTGATGCACGCTCTAACAATGGGGACTAAGCTGGCGTATTTTTGTGAGTACTGCGGGGTCTGTTGTTGCTGTTATGCTTTATTTATTGCCAAGGTTGATATTTTGCCTGTGAGTTTAGCTGACATGTCCGGTCCTGGATATATATGGATGGACGAAGGATCCGCTTCTCACTGATACTATATAAAATGATTCCTACATGATACGCATGGTTACCACATAGCACGCATGAACAATGTAGTCTCCTCCACAGCCTTCCTCACCTTGACTACCCCTAACTTTCAAATCAAGCCTATTGATACATCCAGTTCTGCTTGTTTCTGATCCCTGAACACTGGACTAGTGCCCTCCCCGAACTCTTGTTACTACTGCTTAAATCAGGAGCTCGTTAAGCATAGACTTTGCTACATATATCTTTTTTCATAGGAGCTTGCAAATCACATTTTTTCTCTAGATCTACTACATCTATCTTTTAATTGGAATGGTTTTTTGGGACCTATAAACATGGAGGAAACAATAGAAGACAATCTCACAGCTAATACATCTACATTACGTTTGGGGTTGCAAAATGTACTTAAAATGCTGGACGCAACGGAGGCTGCACAGGTTTTTTCAGGGCACCACATTTGCTACATGTGAAATAACCAGAATTTAACCCTTACTTTTGCTAGACTGGAGAAGGGCACTCACCACTAACCCCTCAGACTATGGTGGGATATTACCACCTTGGATAATTAATATATCTCCAACGGATCCCATAGAAGCCCAGAAATAAAAAGATGCCTTCATTCGGTTTCCCTCTTAAAGGTTTTTCGCAACTAATGGACAAAGTCCCTGGATGTTGTTCAATTCATTAACTTGATGGACTAAATCATTGGGGGGGAAAACGGGCTGCAAGTCATACAGACAGAAATGGGGGTCAAAAAAACAATTAAAGATTTGCAACAAACCTGCATACATTTCGGGATAATACGATTTTTGCTGGCCTACGATAGGAAACTGAGCAAGGAGTGAATTTGATAAAATACGAAGACGAGACATGTTGAAAAACAATAAGTTCGACATAGAACCGCACTGACATATGACGCATCCAGACTATGTACATGGCAGAGGCCACGTCATTTCCAAGAAGATTTTAAACACTAGACCAACCCCCACGAAAAAGAAATACTAAACTAGAGAGCCAGGACCATCAAAAGAAGTTCAACCACCCAAAAAATCATTCTAAAGAAAAATCAGACACATCTAGCATCTCGATGATTTTTCTCTGACACTGAGACTAGGCATTCCAAGCGGCTTTTATCACAGATGAATGATACTGATGACATGGTTATCGGATCACACTTCCATCGGAATCACAAAGAATCACGTCAAGCTAGAATACACAAATACCCTCCACGTCCTATGACCTGAGAATTCAAAAAATTTAAAAAACCATTTAAAAGGACAGGCGCCACGTCAAAGAAGGGGCGCGCAAACAGAGGAGGAAGATCCTTTGAATAACCCTACTACTGTGTTTAATATCGCAATGTTATTTCTCACAATGCGCAAATGTCCAGTGCTGGAAAGGTCCAACCTTTGCAATTAGTGATACCTTTTTTGACCTCGTCAGCACTGCGATTGCTGATCTCCAAAATTCATTAGGAACTCTCTCTGAAGAAACCTTCTCTTCTAGGAGTGGCAAGGGAACCCCTGATCAAGAAATCCATCTGTCCCAACTTGAAATTGCTTCTAGCTATCCTAATCCCTCTATAGAAACATCTGATAGGCTCGTCATGTAGAGAGTTGGGTGTATTACATGACATGGATACGATTATTACTATCTGAACAGGAATGTATTGAACCCAGGGTTACAATTTTGAAGATCATTTACGTTCCTTCTACAGATACTAACATACTAATTTCAAGATAATACCCTGTTTTGCCCCTCTATAACAAAGGAGCACACACTAGAGCATTTGAAAAATTGGTGGAGAAAGATCTCCATTCTAGCAAAAGGTTTGTCTTTTACACCGTAACCCCCACACCGATAACTTTCCCAGAAATGAGAGAGGACTCACATCACTTTAGTCTCAAGAACTGACAATAATAAATTAAAAAGATGACAAAGGAGGACCACTGTAGTATGAATACAGAAATGTATCATTATGAAGCTCTAAGACAACTAAGAATCAACAGAATCCTATTGTAAATTAGATAGGAATCCACGAAGGCTTATCTCAGTGAATTAGGAACTACATTGAAATGGGTACGAACTAGGTGTACTTACTAAACGAGAATCCATGTTTTTGTATAACTCTTTGTCTCCCACTGTACCTATTTTCTCACCATCTCCCAAGATCCATAATCTCTGTGGCAAACCACCCCTGCCGACCTATCATCTCGAGCAATTGGATTTTGGGAGATGGTCTATCTAGTACGTGGATCAACTTTCTTCGCATCACTTGTTCAAGCTCTCCCATCTTAATTTAAAATGATTTAATTCATCCAACCTCCTTTTAGTATCTTCAAAAAATCACTTGGGCACGCTCTATTTTTTGGTTCACACTGACTTGACCTCTTTATACACCATAATTGATCACAATCCTCTGGGCACACAAGCAATTAGTTATTTTCTTAATCACTCTAATATTCATTTACACACAGCACTTTATTTAGATTCTTTATGTTCTCCTACAACACAACTTTTTTTGTTTGATCCCACTTTCTATTTACAGACACAGGGCACGGCTATGGGGACATCATTTGCACCCTCATATGCCAACCTCTTTATGGGCTTTTGGGAAAAGACACACATCTTCGGTGACACCAACCCTTACAGAGACTCTATTATTTTTTATCGTCGTTTTATAGACGACCTATTACTCATATGGTCTGGTGATATCATTACTTTGAAAGCCTTTTTTGAATATCTTAATGAGAATACTTTAATCTAAAATTTACATACAAATTTGATGACACTACCATCGATTATTTAGTCTCCATCTTTACATAGATTCAAATTTTCAAATTCAGACTGATTTGTTCGTAAGGAAAATAGCACCAATTCCTTGCTTAGAGCAAATAGCGCGCACCCCAGATCTCTAATTAAGGATCCAACGGCAATTCCTCAGACTTAGGAGAGTTTGCTCTACTGAACAGACTTTTTTTGACACAAGATGACAACTGACTGAGAGATTTTCATATATAGAGGTAGTTCTGATAAGACACTGGTCTACTCTAGACAAAGCAACACGTACATATAGGACAACTTTATTAAATCAACTGTTCAACAAACAAACGTGTAAAAAATACTACACAATCGGAAAACAACAGTCTGATGACACTCCATTGTTTATCACACACTTATTCCTCGACAAGCATCCCAAATTAGAACTATACTATCTAAACTGTGGACATTTTTAAAGCTTGATAGAGACTTGATAGGATATCGAAGAGTCATCCTAGACTTGTTTTCAAAAGGCTAAGACAATAGGAAATAAGATCTCTCCCAGTCTTTTTGATTCCAGGAAACACTCAGGTTCTACTATCCCCAATGGATTTCACAGTTGTGCCAAATGTAGAATGTGCAAGTATGCTCTATCCATTAAATCTGTTACAGACATTCACACTAAGAAGAAATTCAAATTGCGTTCATTTATGACATGTGACACTAAGTTTATTGTATACATTCTGAGATGTCCATGTGGCAGTGCTTATGTGGGCAGAACCATACGCATGCTAAAAGAAAGAATCAGTGAACATGTAAGAAGTATTAAGAATAGAGATGAACGTTTCCCTGTGGCTCGCCACTTTATGCACTGCCCATTAGGCTCGTTACATAATCTAACACTGAATGTGCTATTGAATATATTCCTTTAATATCAGAGGCGGTGACAGGGAATCTCATCTCAACCAGAGAGAGATGCATTGATTTATGCACTGGACTTTATCCCCAGGGCATGAATCTTGACTGGGAGTTAAGACATTTTTTACAATGAATTGTTTTGATTTTCTGATGTCCTCACATGTTGTTCCATTCCTGTCCATCACATCCCTCCCTTCTCTCCCCCACTCTCCCCCCTTTCCCCCCCCCTTTTTCTTTCCCTCCTCCCTTCACTCACCTCCCTTTCCTCCCTTTCCTTCCCTATCTTCTTTTCTTCCCCCCCCCCATCCCATCCTTTTCATCCTCCCTCATCTCTTCTTGTCTGCATTATTTTTGCTTCAAAAGTGAGATTTTGTATTCTGATTTACAGTACATGAATTAATATTTTATATATTTATGGTTATTTATAATTCGTTCGGAACTATTTTCCTTAACCACAATATATTTGTCATGAGTAGATTTTATATAAAATGTACCTTGTTGTAAACATTTCACGAGACACTATAATTGCATAATCTGTATTATCTTCTCTACCCATTATATACCATTATGTTTCTGCCCACTATGATAAGTTACTTTGACACACTATACTGTGAATAGGCTTTTTTTGTCACTTTCTGTACAACCCACATTATATTCAGCTTTTTATATACTAACTATGGATTATGCTGAATATCTGTGACATTGCATATACCCACTTAACATTATCTGTTTCCCTCTGATGAATAGGTTATATGTATTTGTTCGTATCTCTATTTTTATTCATGTGACTTTTAAGGATACTTTTAGTAATGTTGTTTTTATTTTTCACTATAATCCCTTGTATATGTTTTACACAGTTGCCAGTTAGTTTCCATATTTGCCCGCAACCATCCAATTGTGCCTATAATTTATTCACCTTCTCACATAACATGGCTGAGGGTAGGAACCATAATAGCGCTGCAAGACCCTTCGCGCCAAAAAAATACACTGAATGACTCCGGTTGGGGGCGGAGCTATGGATAACATACGGCACGTGAACTAACATGAACCAACGAACACAAAACTCTTGCAAAGGGATTCGTTCCCCGAAACGCGTCAGTTGGTCTTCTGACCCCCCCACTCCTCACATAAAAGTTTTTATATTTCATAGTAGATTGCAGCTCCTTTTTGTTTCATCACCGTTGCGTGTGCTCCGCTTCCGGATCCACGGACTACCTTCATCTTGCTATTCCATCGCGTGATGCACGCTCTACATGGGGACTAAGGCTGCTGTATTTGTGAGTACTTTGTGTTGGTTGCTGTTTTGTCTTTTGCCAAGGTTGATATTTGTCCTGTGGAGTTTAGCTGACAGTCCGGTCATGGTATATATGTATGGAACAGTCATCTCACGGAGACTTATAATGATTCCATACATGATAACCATGTTACACACATAGGCACCAACATTGAGTCTCACACAGCCTTCATAACCTTGACTACCCTAACTTCAATCAAGCCTATTGATACATCCAGTTCTGCTTGTTCTGAGCCCTGAACACTGGGACTAGTGCCCTCACGAACTTTGTTAACTGCTACACGTCCATTAACACCATTATCAGCTAATCTGTCTGTCTGCAGTGTACACTTAAATAGAGACGGAAATTCCACACCTGTCCAGAACAAA
Organism: Ascaphus truei; assembly: GCA_036426205.1. Taxonomy (NCBI): domain Eukaryota; kingdom Metazoa; phylum Chordata; class Amphibia; order Anura; family Ascaphidae; genus Ascaphus; species Ascaphus truei. The sequence goes on from CM071576.1 coordinate 26,881,653, forward strand.
TGCAATAAAGGAAGACGTGTTATTCTGCATGTTTAAGAATACATAGAGATTATATTGCATGTTTTTGGTATTCGCTGCCAGGTGCCCTAGCCATGGGAACATGTTACCTTTCTGACTGTAGCTGAAGGTGTCACATTACTTTTACTACTACACCCTAAGACAAAAAATAGGTGGAAAGATGAGACATGAGGGCTTACATGGGAACAAATGTGTAATAGGTAAAATGTTAACACCTTTGATGCCAAAATGATTACTGCTAGTAATGTCAATGGTTTAACTTCCAGCTACGAGCTCTACTTTCAAACTTTAAAAAAAATGAAAGGTTGAGATCAATAAAATAGAAGAAACTGTTTTTAGGAACTCATATCTGAAATGACTTGTCACCAGGTGAAACTATATTTTGCAAACGCATCAGGTTTATGAGAAAATTCCAAAGTTGCTAATTGCTTGTTCCAGAGTGAGTAATATTAGATACCAGACAAAGTATCAGTGGTGTTTAACCCTTTCATTGTGAGACTTTGGGGGAAGAATTGTTTTGCAGTCTATAGATATTAAACTTGATATTTTATCAATCTAATGACAAATGTAAAAGTACTGATGTTTCTGCCATATATAAATTAAAATGTAATATTCTCAGTGAGGCACAATATTTACTATGAGTAGTTGACATGGAATTACAAATCTTTTATGGAAGTATCACAGTTTAAAATATTATTACCGAATACCATTTTCACATTTTGGAATATACATTTCTGACACACACCGTTTCTATTCTTTGGGTCCCTCTACATACAAAATAAATACACTAGAATACTTTTATTGCAGTATAATGTAAACTATAACAATGTAAGCAAGATCAAAGTGTGTATCTGTCCTAGATCGCCAATGATAACAAGTCACACAAATAGATCTATAGGTGATAAACTTGAAATCTCACTCACCCAGACCCAGACACTTCAACTGTATAGGAATGATTTGTAGGTACAGGCTGCCACTCAAGTATAGTCTTAAAGTTGATAGATGACCATTTAATGTTTACAGCAGTCATAAAGTATAGTTCGTCTGCATATAAATAAATAAAACATGACATTATTTCGATAAAACAACCCAGTGCTGTTTATACACAAACATAACCGGTCTTCACAAAGATCCCATGTTACATACATATCAGTCAGTAGCCCCCTTGTAAATCGTTTCAATCTGTGAATATTGTATTTATTTATATTATCCGGATGTGAATGCATAACAATAAAATGCATATAAATGACAACATATTTATTTTATGAAGTGAAGAGTAACTACACCCATTATAAAAACAAAAATGCACAACCATGCATATTGTCTTCTGTAAGAAAGTTATTTCCTGTATTTATTCGGATACATCTACTTTTTATATATTTCGTCCTCAATGTAATTATTTTTATTGCACAATCTAACCTCTACCTGCAGTTTTTACCTGTTAAAACAGCACATATATTCATGGTAGAAATATATTTAACACTAGATTTTGTTGGAGAAATCATAATTTAACCACAGTATGTACAGTGTGTGTGTGTATACTGTATATTTGTTTTTGTAGTATACATTAAGAGGTAGTTTCAATAAACTAGCTAGTGACTAACTATTGGAAATTATTTGATTTTCCAGAACCTAGTAGTGAAATTGTAATGCATGTTACCATGGAAATCTCAATATAAGACCGCCATATTTTATTACATGGAGAAGAACAATTCACGCTTAGAGAGAAATACAGTAAAAATTATCCTAAACATCAAAAGTCCCTCTATTAATATTCATAGAAGACGATCCCACCAGCTAAAAGTACATATTAAATGCATTCCTTACATGTATCACTGTACTAAAATGATGTAATAAAATGAAATAGGAATTATAATTGATAGATTGTTGGTATAGCTCTTCCAAACTGATTTGGCTACAGATCAATAAATGGCAAATAGATGATCTGCAAACTTTAAAGTCTTGCAGATGTGTACATTCAAATTCTGCTTATAGTCTGCACACAGAATGTAAGACCTTGAACATATCTATACATCTACCATGGGCCATACACATCAGCCTGCAGTGAATACATAGCACGGTGGTACATATTTTGTAGTATTACATTTGATATCAAATACGTATTTTCCCATTTATCAGTGGGTTCCCAGTAAAGCTAGCAGGGCTGGGGACTGCTGAGGATAGATATGCGGGTTGGTTTATTTAGTAATTTACCCATGTATGTGCTTAACATTATATACACAGAGCCATTATGGAAAACAGACCATACATTTGTGTGTCAAAGGGTAATTACTCCCATATTGTGTGGGACCTGCTAATCATTATAAGTATACATCCTGCTGTTACACTTCTGTACTAGTGAAGATCAGACCCTGTAAGGGCAATCACTACATTGGATGTGAGGGCAGAGGAGGGCAGAGGATCTCTTACCTGTGGCTGGGGCCCTGTGCCAGCAGAGGACAGAGAAGCACACCGCAGCTTGGAGGAGCAGAGAGAGTCTGCACATGGTCCTTGTATTATCCGGATACACACAATGTGAATTATTTCCCCCTGTTTATGACCTGCTTGCTCTTCCAAAACACCAGAGCTAATCTTCCAGACCTCCAGCAGAGCGATAATCCCCAATCACCAAGCAGTGTGTAGAAGACAATACGTTGACGAGGTTAATGCAAGCCAGTGACAGTAACTCCACTCCTCTTTGTGTTACTGTCCTGTGTAGATCCGGTGTGTGCCTCCTGCAGTTTCCCCTTTCTGAGTGCTTGCTCTGGAGGACTCCTGGCTATTTATCTGCTGCCCGGGCCGGAGGAAAGTCCGGGAGCTGCTCTTGTAGGTGAGAGGAAGGAGGGAGGGAGGGATGGGGAGAGATTGCTGGGTGGTGGAGTCACTGCCAGAGACTCTGATTACATTCCTCCAGCACTCCGCCTATAGGGGCTGCTAATGCTGCACTCCGCCTGTAGGGACCACTCATGCTGCACTCCTCGCACAGCCCTGTCTATTATCTCACATGCGGACTACGTTGAACAACTCTTCTGTGACGTCATACACGCTGCACATCATTTGTATCCGTCTTTTTCCTATTGAAAATAAGAAAGATTCATATTGAATATAATAAAGACTTAAGATTGTCAGCTCTCTGGGGCAGGGACGTTCACATTTATTTTAAAAGCTATTATTCCCACTATAGTTCCTATTATTTTGTTGCATCTATTACTGCTGTGAAGCGCTAGTTACATAGTTACATATATAGTTACATAGTTACATAGTAGATGAGGTAGAAAAAAAGAAATAAATCCACCCAGTTCAACCTATGCTAAATTTAGTTAGACAGATACTTTATCCTATATTTGTACTTACAGTATATTGATCTAGAGAAAGACAAACAAAAACCCCAGTGACATATCATCTAATGATATCTCATAAGGGGAAAAATAAACTCCTTCCTGACTTCAAATATTGTTATCAGATTACTCCCTGGATCAACATCCTTGTCATGTTTACTTATTTTTTTATATCCCTAGTTATATGGATGGCGCTATACAAATAGACATAGATATACAAGATATACATGCATACAAGTCATACTACTACTATGACTAATATATGTTAATATAGTAGTTGCATAATTCAGTGCATAGTAATGATTACAGGTACTATGTGTCTGATCCAAAGAGCTTGCAATCTAATGTTTGATTCTGGACACACAGGGCATTAATGTGACTTGCCCACAAGGAGCTAGCGGCAAAACTCCCAGTCAAGGTTAGTGTCTTTATCACTACATCAGGTAGCACTCTTCATGTGTGTGACTCTCGCAGTATTATTGTTATGTAAACTGGCGTAATGGGAAGTGTGTTGCTCCGCGCTAATGATGGCACTGTAAGAAATCCCTCTTGCAGCCTTTAGTCTGGGGGGTTCCACACATCCCCTAAAAGAGTGAGCTCCCACAAGGGGGGCTCACAGACAAGAAAAACAAGTGACAGGCAGGCGCACTAAGGGATATGATTACTTTATTAATATAACAAGACAGTGGGCACAAGCATCCACTGAAGGGTTAAAACAATGGTGTCAACAACGTTTAAAAATGACTGGTAATACACAAGAAATACACTAATAGGTCGGTGAATAGCACCGGGTCTACACGGGATCTCGCTAGTACTGCAGAAAGGGTCCGGACCAGACTGAGTACTTACCCTGCTAGAAGTGTGAAGACCCGCTTCCACCGGCTGCAAACACTCCACGAGAACTGCCGCCACGTGACCTCTACGCGTTTCGCACGTAGTGCTTCGTCAGGAAGTCACATGATAGCGCTGTCCCCGGAGTATATATGCAGAGCAGCAGCCAATGGATCTAACGTCATTAGGGAGAGTGAAAACACATGTCAATACAACAGAATGAAAAGTGGAGTCCCGTACAGCATGTTTAAGTAATCAAGTAACTAGTTAATTAAATAAATTAATTAATTAAATAAACCCCATTCAGAAGTGGAGTATTGGTAAATAGGACCCAGGGTTAACTGTGAGTTGACATACTACCCAATAAAATAAGTCACTCCTAACCATATATTACCTAACCCCCATTTAGATCTAAGCATATATTTATACACACATATTTAAAATAATTTACATTCTTAGTAATACATTTTAAAAACATTTTTAAAAACATTTTAAAAAACAAATTATCACAGTATTAATAAAAATTAATTAGATCACATAGAGGAACCCCAAATATTCACGTAACAATTTATTCTTTCAGGAAGGGAACCAATTCTATATAATCATTTAAACCATGTGGGCATCTCGTTTGCATGGTATAGATCCAGAATTGTTCCCTTCTACTCAAGCGTAAATCTCTGTTGCCCAAGCGCTGATTTTCTGTGGCAACTTCTATACCCATAAATGTAATGCCACTCGGGTCGCACTGGTGGCAATCATAAAAGTGCTTTAAAAGGTGGGTTAGGGGCATATGTTTATCAATTAATTTGTGCACATTTTTAATGTTTCTCATATGTTCCATTACCCGTACCTTCATACACCGTTTCGTTTTACCAATGTATTGTAACCCACATTTGCACTGGAGTACATATACTACATAAGCAGTGGAGCAGTTTATGAAATGATTGATTTTAAAGCTCCGTTTTGTGGTAAAAGAGACAACCTCTTTCTTATTCAATAAATTGGGACATATCTTGCATTTGCTACATTTATAATTGCCCTTTAGATCTAAAAAAGATCTTAGTGTACCCTTGTTACTGGAAACAGACTTTAATTGACTAGGGGCTATTAGTCCTTTTAGATTCTGAGCTTTTTTATACACAATCTTAGGTTTCAATGACATTCCGACACTCAACACAGGGTCCAAGGAAAGAACCCTCCAGTGTTTTGCAATAGCTGATTGTATGGCCTTATGTTTGTCGTTGAATTGTGTAATAAACACTGGGAATTTATCACTTTGTGTTGGGTCATCATGTTTTATTCCCCCTTTTATTGGTACAAGCTCAGTCATAGCCTCTAAATTCTGATTAGCACCCCCCTTTTTAAAGTCAAATCTCTTTGTTCTTTTTTCTTATTTTTTAATAAGTTTGTTCTTTTAACGAGATTGACTTTGTCAATGGCACGATCAATCAGAAGCTTATCGTAATCTTTCTGTATAAATCTTTCCTTCAGAAAGGGTACCTGATCTTGGAATTGCTCATCATTAGTGCAATTCCTCTTAAGGCGTGCAAATTGGTTAAAAGGGATATTGGTAATCCAGGGTTTAAAATGGCAACTAGAAGGATGGATATAAGAATTCACATTAGTATCCTTGAAATATGTTTTTGTACAGATTTGCTCTGATTCAATAGTGATTTCAAGGTCTAAGTAATGCACTGAGGTTACACTGTTTTCCCCACTAAAAAAGAGGTTACACGTATTGATATTTAACTTTGCAATAAACTCTAAGAGAGAGGCTTCAGTGCCGTCCCAAATGATGAGAATATCATCTATATATCTCCTCCACATGATTAACTGTGGAGGAGATATCTCAGTGATAGTAAGCTTCTCCCACCACCCCATATACAAGTTAGCAAACGATGGAGCAAACTTGGTACCCATTGCGGTACCAAGTGTCTGCAAATAAAATTCAGATTCAAACAAAAAATAGTTATGAGTTAGAATGAACTCTATGGAGCATAACAAAAAGTCAATTTGTGTTTGTTTAATCAAATTGCATGACTCCAAAAAGTATCTAACCGCCATACATCCCGCCTGGTGTGGTATACATGTGTACAATGATTGTACATCCAACGTGGCCAATCTATATCCAGTTTTCCACTTGGTTTGTTGGAGTAATATGAAGGAGAGGGGGAGGGTACAGAAAGGGTAGCCCAAAAGAACCTATTTGCACTCACTATTTCAAATAAATGGTTAGGAAAAATTTAATCCCTGGGAGGAGCCCATGCACCATTTAAAAAGATATATCTACTTTAAAACATTTTATTGAACATTTATGCAAAGACAATTACCAATTAATGGGTTAAAAATATTCAGGGGGTAAATGGGGACGGAGGGTGGTGTTTAAAATTGCCTCTTGGTATAGTAAATACTAATATACTATAGGTTCAGTCCCTGTGGCACTAATAGTAGGTTCGCGGTGTCTATATGCTACAGCTATTCCCTTCACTTAGATGTGAGCACTTCCCTATTGCTCACATGAAAGCTGGGGATCAGGTTGTATTTGTATCCTATCTCTATGTACTCACTGCATCAGTTAGCCTTCTTGGTTGGTTGGGGATTTGCAATGGTACACAAACGCTTACTCATCCCAATTAATGCAACCACTGTTGCCTTGACTTGTAATTTCTGCTGGTAAGTATGTAACTGTATCAATGCATTGTGCTTATACCGCATAGACAGTTGGAATATCACTCCTGCGGCCTAAGCCGCTTGCGCTGTCCACCTTGCACTTGCTGTAAGCGCCCCGTTCTTCGTAAGCATCCCTTTGAGTGGTATCGATCAAAGTGTAAGCGTCCTGTGGAGATGATAGTATACACCCTGCTCACTCCGTCTCTTCGTCTTACATCACCTCTCCGACCCCGCCCCACCTGATGACGTCATAGCGAGACGTCGAAAACGAAACAGACGTCGTTTCGCGTCCCTCTGGCGCTTTTTCAAGGTAGCAGGTACTGCTAAAAATGTCATTACCTGGTGTTTTATCTAGATTGCTGAAGTACGCCTTTCAAAAGAGCCATCCTCTGTCGGCCAGGGTCCATGACGCGGGCATTTCGAGTCCTTCCATTATTTTAGTTTGGCAATTTGTTAACTTTGGTCCTTAGTGCCCTCGTTAAGGGGAATATTCCACAAGTGGGTCCAAATGTGTTGATAAAGTAAGATGAACCTCACCGGTGTAAGTACACCCATGAGGACTTTAAATAAACAGAATGGGTAGTGGTGGACCCCTTGAATTGATAGTTAGGGTTAATTGCTAATCATATATGCGGTGATAGCGCAGCTACGTGGGGATGAGAGGTAATTAGATTCGCAACCAGTGGAGTGTTGTCGAATCACTTATATGCTTTTGCAATATGTGTATATTACTACATACTGTGTAGAACGCGCAGGTATAGTGTTCTGTGGAGTAAATGTATTAGTTCCGTTAAGGAGGCCGCCTCTAGAGTCAAAACGACGACAAGATGGGGAGTTTTTCCCTTTCCCCAACGTATAACCATGAGATCCCCCCCCAAAAAAAAGCAAATGTACAATATATTGTTGCATGTGGTAGGAATGGTTAGGGTTCTTAGATGGCCGCCCTAGATAGTCAATACGCACACAGCTCGGGGGAGTTGGTAATACTCAACACTTGTATACCCCAAACCCAAAACATTGAATATTAACATATGTTTTCGGAAGGTTGCAGAGTATAGTATATGCATAATACCACTAATGGTCAGTAAGGGATGATTGGCCACCCTAGACTAGTAAAAAGGCGGGAATAAAGTAGGTCACCCTCATAATCATCCATTTGTTTGGAGGGTCACTGAAGTGGGTGTGATGAATATATTGCATTCGCGAAGTTGTAGCAGACGCTTTTGATCGCCATATCGCCTTGCGGTGGGCGCAACCAGGAAGATGTTCGTAGATCCACAAAATGTTCAGCATATATTTAGTGTCCCGCCGTATTGTTAAGGCATCGTTCACCCGTGCGTGCTGAGCCGGGGGTTGAGTTCACAAAGTATGTTCTAATCGTCCCCGAGTTGTTCCATGATACTCTCACCGTTGCGAGGCCCTGTGTGTTTTCTCCTACATAGCGCATCCCACACGCTGCCAGAAATGAGGTATAACTCCCATTGTGGGATGCAGTTGAATAAAACTGGCGATAGTAATGTTCTGGTTTGTCTATCTTGCCCGGAATGCTCTTTGATGACCCTATAATGGACCTGCCCGGCAACACGCACAGGGTGTAAGATCCACGGGGTCTTTCTTCTCCTAGCCCAGGTTACGGGGAGTTACATTTCCTGTAATGGCTATGCACTAACCTATCTTTAAGGTTCCCTAGACCCTCCTACAGGTCATCGTCGGTACTATCCTGCATAGCGTGGTCGAAGGCAGGTGTCATTCATAGAGACTGTGCCATGTTGTCCGAAAAATACCGACCTCAGATCATCACGCCACTGTGTGGTATACACATTACCATAAACCGGTATGATAATTTTGTTTCCTGTTGCTCCTATATGTCTTCTAGCTCCCGAGCAGGGGTGCACGTGGTGTGTCCTCTAGCCCTGTGTGTACGCCCTGCCGAATGGGTGTTCCTGGTGTAACCAGTTTAGTGAACCTTAACTCATTTCTATTGCTTGTTTTTCAAGACTCCTGGCTCTGTAAGTGTCAGGTTCCTACGGTAGCATCATGGAATTGTCCTGGGGACATATCACTTGTTATGGTGTGTAGTGGGTGGTGGCTGTCCGCACGTACGAAGACTGTTGTTTTGTTCCGCCGAGGTCTTACGTGAATATGAGTTGTAGCCAGCCTACCATCACGTTTTGCTTAAGAGATTGCAATAGTCCAAGAATTAAGGCACTCTTATGTCACTTCCATGGTAACTTCAGTAGAATATGATTATTATTAGAGTATAACCGATAAATTTATGAGCAGTGGTTCGGGACTCGCATCCACAATACAATGAGGTCATCAATGTACGAGCGCCCCCCACTGCCACGTGTTTCGGTACTCCTCCAGGCCTCGCTGAAACCACCCTTTCCTCCCACCAGCCCAGATATAAATTGGCACTTGTGGGGGCACAGGTGGTTCCCATCGCGGTGCCCTGGATCTGATGTAAACTTTTTGGTCAAACAGGAAGTAGTTTTCGTGTCAACACGAAATCCAAGAGCTGTACTACAAATTCATTATGTCTATTAAACAAACAAGCGTATATCGCGTTGCGAAAGGAGTGTTGTCACGCCTTAAGCCCCAACCTGATGGGTATGCTGGTATAATAACCCCTCTACTTCCAGTCCTACCAAAAGCATGTCAGGGGCAACCACCATATCCTATCCTCCAACCTAGGAGCACATCTTTTGGTGTCCCTTAGAAGGACGGCAGTGCATAACAAAGGGACGGAGTACGGTGTCCAGATATTTGCTCGCGTTTCCCTGTTAAGTTGCCAATCCCTTAAAACGCCGGTCTTCCTGGAGGTGGCATCTTGTTTTTTATGCACCTTAGGTAGGTGATAGAACGGGCAATTTGGGGACACTTCTCACATAATAAATTGGATTCCCTTTTTTGAAATCACATTATTATCAAGACCTGAAAGACAATATATTACTAAGTTGTACTTTAAATAGTGGTAGGGTCCTCAGGCAGTATCCTATACAAGCTACTGCGGTCAGATAGTAAGCGTCGCACTCAATGCATATTCCTCTTTGTCATAGTAATGACTACTTCCAACGCCTTGTATCCAGCGGTTTTTATGACTATTGTAGGGTGTCGTTCTAGTTCAGATATAATGCAGTGCGTTGCGTGTAATGTAGGTTTTGTTTCCCTCCTTTTCACTTTTGCGTATTCCCATAATCTTGTTGTTACTAATTTCACAAAAGTGTCTACATTAGAGCACGACTCTGGGGAGTGGGGGTGAAGGTAGATGGTTTCTAAGAGGGTTTGCTAAATGGTCCTTCTCCTATCCCTCTGTACATTCTACAGCTAGTTCTTCCATCATGTTTGATTTGGTCAAGCTCCCTAGTAGTGAGGTTCTCCAAAGGAGTCCCCTGTATTGCCCTGTTCTCCGGTCTGTGAAAAATTTGTGTAACAGAGTTTCCTGGAGAATAAGTTGAGGTCTTTAATACAGTCCAACTGTAACCAAATCACTGTAGGTGAAAGGATGCCTTTCTTCTAAGTACCATCTATATGATGTGTTTCTAGTTGCTTAGAGGAGAGGTTTGATTATCTGTTTCTTCCTCCTCCCCCTGTAGGCCTCCTCGTGGTGCCTGTGGCTCTTAGCCCCATACCTCTCTGTCTCTTACAGTACTCCCCTTCCCCCATCTCTGGTCTTCCGCGGGCCTGTTGGAATATAGCCGCCTCTCCCTAAAAAGGCTGAAGCTCTGCAGTGTGATGCTCAGAGCCACCTCTAAACACCGACCTTGATGTGGCGTTCCCCCTCTCCCTGATTATTCGGGGTCTGTGTCCACTGGCCGAGTGTTTTCCCCCACTCTGTAGATGACTCTAAAGGGCCGTGGTGTATTCCTCCTTGAGGCTTTAATTTGTTAACGGAAATATTTTCCTTCTTTAAAGTCTTTAGAGTCCCTTACAAAACTTTTTCCTTTTCTGTGCTTTTATGTCAGACTTGAGTTTGTCAATGTTTATTTGTATTTTTTTCTCCAAGTTGCTAAACTCATCTTGCCCACTCCATGTCTCAATCTCTTTGCGTAATTGTTCATATTGCTTATTTGTTTGTGTAGTTTGGTTTTTTTTTCGAGTTTCCAGAATGAGTTTCATTAATTGGACCGAGCATATAAGCAGTTCATTTCCCAAGCCTTATGAAACACCTCAATCTGTGTGATATGCCGGGTGCCATATTAAGTCTTAGGCCTCGGGGTACTATATCTAGTCTAAGATAATTCTGTAGGCATAATTTCCCCCACCACATATCGGGCTTGCACTTCCATTGATTGCCTTTTCTAGGTCATTGAAAAAACTCTTTATGTCATTTTGACCTGTACTGGGAGGTAACCTCAAATCCACGAAAATACCGTGCTGGCCTCATATGTCCAGGCAATCAAGCGTCAGGTTGTTGTTGGACCAAAAAGCCTGCCATGGCAGATGGTGGTGTTAGCATTCACTATGAGAATCAGTACGGGTAAAGGGCTCTACCATAGCAATATCACACAATACCAAAACCGAAACCATGTATACCACATCTGGGAGCTGGCAATCAAAAAGAAAGCGTTCTTACTAGCATATATATATGAACAGAGGTGTGCCTTGCGCTCTCCACCAATCATAACAATGTAAAAAATAGGGTGCATACGGGATAAATTGATACATATGAAGGAGAGGGGGAGGGTACAGAAGGGTATCCTCAAAAGAACCTATTTGCCTCACTATGTTCAATACAATGGTTAGGAAAAATTTAATCCCTTGGGAGGAGCCCATGCACACATTTAAAAAGATATATCTATGTTAAAACATTTTATTGAAACATTTATGCCAAAGACAATTACCATTAATGGGTTAAAAAATATTCAGGGTAAATGGGGACGGAGGTGGTGTTTTAAAGTGCCTCTTGTATATGTAAAATACTAATATACTGTGTATGTCCTGTGGCCCTAATATTAGTTCGCGTGTAGTATATGCTACAGCTATTCCTTCACTTAGATGTGAGCACTTCCCTATTGCTCACATGAAGCTGGGGAGCAGGTGTGTATTTGTATCCTATCTCTTATGTACTCACTGCACAGTGACAATGATTGTACATCCAACGTGGCCAATCTATATCCAGTTTTCCACTTGGTTTGTTGGAGTAATTTAATAACCGCAGTGGTGTCTTTGAGATGTGACGGTAACTCAGTGACTAAAGGCTGTAAATAAAAATCCAAATACTGGGATAAATTTGATGTTATTGAATTACGCCGCGATATATGGGGGCGTCCAGCGGATTTATAACAGATTTGTGAATCTTGGGTAGATGGTAATATATGGGAATGGTGGGAGACAAACTGTTGATGAGACAAGGATTTTCCATTCTGGGTATAAGCCCAAATCGATATTCTATCCTTACTATTTAGAGGACAATATGTCGAGCTGTTTGGTAAATTACTAGAACAAGAATTCAGGCAAATTTGCAAATTTGCAACTCGGCCTCAAGCAAAAAGTATAGTTGTCCCAATATAACATCGAGTGAAGCCCTTTCCATTAAAAACCTCCGCACTAATACTGATATTGTGGTGCGTGAGGCAGATAAGGGAGGGGGGTTGTCTTACAGGACAAACAGACGATATTGCTTAAAGCGGAAAGACTCCTGTCGGATCCAAATCATACAAAAAATTGAAAAAAGGATCCCACAGTGAGTTCCTTCTATCATTCAAGGTCCTGTTGAATGCGTCCCTTGAACAGGGCATATTAAAAAATCAGAATTTGAGTTTCAGTTTATATTCCAACACCCACCATTCCCTATATTACCATCTACCCAAGATTCACAAATCTGTTAAATCCTCCTGGACGCCCCATTATATCGGGCATTAATTCATAACATCAATTTATCCCAGTATTTGGTTTTTATTTACAGCTTTAGTCACTGATTTACCATCACATCTCAAAGACACCACTGCGGTGATTAAATTACTCCAACAAACCAAGTGAAAACTGGATATAGATTGGCCACGGTGATGTACAATCATTGTACACAGTGTATCCCACACCAGGCGGGATGTATGGCGGTTAGATACTTTTTGGAGTCATGCAATTTGATTAAGCAAAACACAATTGACTTTTTGTTATGCTCCATGAGTTCATTCTAACTCATAACTATTTTTGTTGTTTGAATCTGAATTTTATTTGCAGACACTTGGTACCAGCAATGGTACCAAGTTTGCTCCATCTTGGTAACTTGTATATGGGGTGTGGGGAGAAGCTTACTATCACTGAGATATCTCCTCCACGTTAATCATGTGGAGGAGTATATATAGATATATTCTCATCATTGGGACGCACTGAAGCCTCCTCTTAGAGTTTATTGCAAAGTTAAATATCAATAACGGTAACCTCTTTTTTAGTGGGGAAAACAGTGTAACCTCAGTGCATTACTTAGACCTTGAAATCACTATTGATCAGAGCAAATCTGTACAAAAACTATTTCAAGGATACTAATGTGAATTCTATATCCTCCTTCTAGTTTGCCATTTTAAACCCTGGATTACCAATATCCCTTTTAAACCAATTTGCACAGCTTAAGAGAATTGCACTAATGATGAGCAATTCCAAGATCAGGTACCCTTTCTGAAGGAAGATTATAAGAAGGATTACGATAAGCTTCTGATTGATCGTGCCATTGACAAACATCTCGTTAAGAACAAACTTATTAAAAAAATAAGAAAAAAAGAACAAAGAGATTTGACTTTAAAAAGGGGGTGCTAATCAGAATTAGAGGCTATGACTGAGCTTGTACCAATAAAAGGGGAATAAAACATGATGACCCAACACAAAGTGATAATTCCCAGTGTTTATTACACAATTCAACGACAACATAGGCCATACAATCAGCTATGGCAAAACACTGGAGGGTTCTTTCCTTGGACCCTGTGTTGATGTCGGAATGTCATTGAAACCTAAGATTGTGTATAAAAAGCTCAGAATCTAAAAGGACTAATAGCCCCTAGTCAATTAAAGTCTGTTTCCGTAACAGGACACTAAGATCTTTTTTTGATCTAAAGCCAATTATAAATGTAGCAAATGCAGATATGTCCCAATTTATTGAATAAGAAAGAGGTTGTCTCCTTTTAACACAAAACGGAGCTTTAAAATCAATCATTCATAAACTGCTCCACTGCTTATGTAGTTATTATGTACTCCATGTGCAAATGGGGGTTACAATACATTGTAAAACGAAACGGTGTATGAAGGTACGGGTAATGGAACATATGAGAAACATTAAAATGTGCACAAATTAATTAGAAAATATGCCCCATACCCACCTTTTAAAGCACTTTTATGATTGCCACCAGTGCGAACCCGAGTGGCATTACATTTATGGGTATAGAAGTTGCCACAGAAAATCAGCGCTTGGGCAACAGAGATTTACGCTTGAGTAGAAGGGAACAATTCTGGATCTATACCATGCAAACGAGATGCCCACATGGTTTAATGATTATATAGAATTGGTTCCCTTCCTGAAAGATAAATTGTTACGTGAATATTTGGGGTTCCTCTATGTGATCTAATTATTTTTTATAATCTGTGATAATTTGTTTTTTAAAATGTTTTTAAAAATGTTTTTAAAATGATTTACTAGAATGTAATTATTTTAAATATGTGTGTATAAATATAGGCTTAGATCTAAATGGGGGTTAGTAATATATGGTTAGAGTGACTTTTTTATTGGGTAGTATGTCAACTCACAGTTAACCCTGGGTCCTATTTACCAATACTTCCACTTCTGAATGGGGTTTATTTAATTAATTATTTATTTAATTAACTATTTACTTTGATTACTTAAAACATGCTACGGGACTCCACTTTTCATTCTGTTGTATTGACATGTGTTTTCACACTCTCCCTAATGACGTTAGATCCATTGGCTGCTGCTCTGCATATACTACCTTCCGGGGACAGCGCTATCATGTGACTTCCTGACAAAGCACTACGTGTGAAACGCGTAGAGGTCACATGGCGGCAGTTCTCGTGGAGTGTTTGCAGCCGGTGGAAGCGGGTCTTCACGCTTCTAGCAGGGGAGAGAAAAACACCATCAGAGAAGATTAGACCAGAAACCGGACAACCCCCCGTCGAGGCCCCAAACAAGGTCAACGACCCAAAAAAGATCACATACAGAAGGGGAAAAAGGGGGGGGAAGAAGCCCCCAACACAGGAGAGATACCCAAGTACGGAGACATTAAGATCAAAAGATCCATTGGCTGCTGCTCTGCATATATACTCCGGGGACAGCGCTATCACGTGGACTCCTGACGAAGCACTACGTGCGAAACGCGTAGAGCTCACGTGGCAGCAGTTCTCGTGGAGTGTTTCAGCCGGTGGAAGCGGTCTTCTACACTCTAGCAGTGTAAGTACTCAGTCTGGTCCCGGACCCTTTCTGCAGTACTAGCGAGATCCCGTGTAGACCCGGTGCTATTCACCGACCTATTAGTGTATTTTCTTGTGTAGTACCAGTAATTTTTAAACAGTTGTTGACCACCATTGTTTTAACCCTTCAGTGGATGCTTGTGCCCACTGTCTTGTTATATTAATAAAGTAATCATATCCCTTAGTGCGCCTGCTTGTCACTTGTTTTTCTAAACTGGCGTAATATTTCCCCACAAACCCCCCCCTCCACTTTTTTTTTTAGAGTTACTTACTGTTTTTGATCAGAGATTGCTGATTCTGGAAATATTGTTCCTTTATTGTATAAACCTTTATTCGTACATCTCTCTCTGGTCAGTGCTGCAGACATGGTTGGAGTGAGAAGATACCATATGTGCTGGGCTATGTGAACAGGAACTCTTCAACTGTATACATACAGTCATTAAAGAGTTTTCAGTCTTGCACACACGGGGTATTAATATAACCAATATGATATAAGTGTGGAAACAGGGGAAGTCAAATCAATCTGACATTTCAAAGTACTGACATCAACATTGCTGTGAATATCAAGGTTCTGTAATTAATAACAAGTCATATTTGTTAGGGGAAATATAATATGTAGTTTGCAGTGAAGGGAAAATGTTCTTTTTGGTGCAGGTGTTTCAGTGTCCAGAGCTAAAAAAAAGACAACTTTACTTGTGAAGTTTTAATCAAGGAGCACTCCTAAATAATCTCATTGGAACTTGGAAAGTAATATCACACTTAGCGTTCAAAATAGCTTTCTCCTCATGGGAAATTAATTACACAAGCTTTCATCTTTTTTTTTTTTTTAATTCTTTATGTTGAGTTACAAGTGAAACTTTCTACAATAAGTGATGTCAAACGAAAGAGACATATACATTTGTAAGGTGAAGAAAGAAACAATTCTGTAACGGTTTTCAAAAAATGTGTGTAAAGTATAAGCATAGTTAATAATTAGAAATGATCCGCTTAACGGATAAAAATCAATGTAATTAATTAAATAAATGAACAATATTAACGCTGAAAATTAAAATAAGGTACATATTATCGTGGTTGTGAGGTCGGAGGGAGGACGATTTAGGACAATCTCCGCCATCACCCCATTGCCTGATTTTTTTTTTTTAGCATCAGTTCATGTGTAGAACATGATGTTGAAAGTTGACATCTCCTTCATCAGCTAAAGCACGGGGGCCAACTCCACGCCAGTCCATTCCATATTTTATGGCGCGTGTACTCAATACAAACAAAGCTGTGAATGGTGGATGTGTGTAGTCAAACCATACCGTTGTAATACTCTGTATGTTCTCCTAACATAAAGTTGGTTTAACCTTTTGCTGCCAAGTTACCCACAATGCATTGCAAAACAGTGTGTCTTTAACTCTGGCAGTAAAATGGTTAACGGGTTATCAGTATAGCTGGAAATAAGAAATGTCCTTATCTTTGTGCAGAATGACTTCTTCTCTCAACCACTACTACCTCACCTTGCTTATCACAATTGACAAGCAGCCTGTGGATGCTTTGCATAATTTTCTTGTGTGTCTCTGAGATTCCGTGAGTCAAAGTATAAATAGTCTGGTTGGTTTCTGTTGCTAGATACCAACGGAGAATTACCATAAATAACCCGCAGTTGAAAAGCCGCTCATCATAACGTCAATCTGCCGGCAGAAAAATATACATAGACATTTCAGTGACGGCATTTATTTATAGTATTGCTTGGCTTTTTAATACCAAACAAGCAGAATAACTGATATGTTGCTTGGTATTTCTTTGCAACATGAATTAAATAGTTTGCATGTTTAAAGGGCGCTTTTAATCCTAATACATAGACTAACACACACACACACACACACACACACCACACACACACACACACACACACACACCACCACCACACCCACACACCCCCACACACCCCACCACACACACCAAACCCCCCACCCACACACACACACACACACACACACACACACACACACACATATATATATATATACATACATGCATACATACACACACACACATTAATATATACAGTTGCAGTCAGCACTCCAGGTATTGTCTTAGTTGCAGAGGCCCTGGACTCTTACCGTAGCCATTTAAATGAATTGGGGGCGGTGAAGGCCTTGTAACTCCCCTTACCTTGGCTCTGGCGGCTCCTGACGATGCATCGCCATGGCAACACGGCGCCTAATCTGAACCCCGGAGACATGGTAAGGAGGTTAGTGACGGAACTAGGGACCCGGATGACTCTGTATCTCGATAGCAAAGGCAGAGAACAGCTGTGCACATTGAAGGGACACCGTGGAATAACAGCGTGCGAAATCAATCCAACGCGTTTCACTCTAACAAAGAGTAAGCATTTTATGTAAGCACCTCATGTAAGCATTTTATATTTCTATGTCACATATATTCACAATTTTTTGGACATTTTTTTTCACCACTAATTAGTTATTGTGTTTGCAACCCAGTTTTTGTGTTTTTCCTATTTTTAAAGACGAGTGAAAACTTGGCCTTGTGGGAGCTGCACCACATTCACTTCCTATATTTATTCACCATTGCACGTCTAATATTAATTTGCACTTGTTTTCATCCCACTCTTATTGACTTAGTTGCGATTGGGTGCACACGGAACTAACGATCCCCAGCTTCAGCGTTCTTCAGAGGCAGTAAATCCGAGAGATCTTTCTTATTAGCATAGGCTCCATGTTAAGTTAGCACTGCCTGGCGATAGGCTCAGATAACATGGCCTTAAGCGCGTCTTACCTAAAGGAGGCGTCACTCCCACCCAGACCCTGAAATAAGGGGAGGGGGAGAGATACCTGTGCACTGAGAGGAGCACGCCTAAGATACCTGAGTTATACACTAATTTGGGTCTACACAGTATATTTCAAAGACTTAAATTAGCATATTTTCCATGTTTGCGCCTTTTTGTGCACAGGTGTCTCAGCATGTGGTGTTGACGTTTTGGGGGGTAAATAAGCAACATGGGACTCTAGCAAAGAAAAGTAAGTCTTACTCACACTCACTGTCTCTCTAACTCTTACTCATTTCATCACTTCAATCAGGGGTGCGCAAAGTTTTTACCCTGTGCCCCCCTGCCTGCTCGTGCCGCCTGTCCTGTTTGGCTCCGGCGTCAAAAGTCGCTGCGGGGGTCATGTGATGCCACGTAACCCTGTGGTGTCATTTGACACCGGTTACCATGGCGATGTATCGCCGAAGATCAGGTAGGAGAAGCTGCAGAGACCTTGCGCGGTACCACACCCCCTGCAGTTAATTTAAGTGCCTTGGGGGAGAGCGCGGGACCAATGTAGCCGCTGCGCCCTCCCTAGAAATTGTCCCACCTCCCCTGGGGGGCGTGCCCCCACTTTGCGCACCCCTGACTTAAATCACGTATAGAACGTATAAGAACTGAACTAATAAGATGCATTTGGTTCGTACTTTTCATTTAATTAAATTCTTTGGAAAAACATTTGTTCCAACAACATACTAGCCCACACACTGCATTTTTTGCAGCTCACTGGCTGACACTCCCACAGATTAACCCCTATACTTCAGGTCTCAGCATGAACAGGCATAGCTGGCAGATGAAGCATGTCAGGTGCTTGTTCCTCTGGCTGAAAGAATACTTTTATTATCACCTTGATGCTTCATGGATCATGGGAAAGTAGACATTAGCTTCATCTAGTTTTGATTTTAATTTCCTCACCTGAAATGTAATAAATGTCAACATGTTGTTAAATTATAGCAATAGTGATTTATCAAACTCAATTATGTCAGAAACATCCTTTTATCATTCAACTAACCCTGCTGATGAAACGTTACTGCACCTCTGTCCGTGAATTGTTTCCCATACTAGTAAGGCTAAGGCCCCGGTGCACGAGTCCGCATGGCTGTCTTTCTTGCCGGCGGCGCGTGCAACTCACTGCACCGCGATCTGCGGGAAACTTTTTCCTGGAGCGGGGTGGAGGGTGTGGCCAAACGGGTTGGGGGGGGGGGCGCGGCCATTGAGCCCTGGGAGAGGGGTTGAAGGTTGTGGGTCCGGGAGAGGGGTGGGAGAGTGATACAAGGGGACAGATCTGGTGCTGTAAAGTCTTCCTTCCCCCCCCCCCCCCCCATGTTTGAGAGAGATGATGGGAAGATATGTGCCGAACGCACAAAACAAACACACAAGCAGCTCTCCTCCCCTCCTCCCCATTGTCTGTCTCGCGTACCACGTGACGCGCCAGCGCTGAAAAGCACAGGGAGGTTGTAGCCCCAGCAGTCTGATGCGTCACAGTACGCAGTCAGCCCTGACGGAAGGAGGCAGCGGGGGCAAGGACCATTCGGGGTCTGGTGGCCGCCGGCCGCGCGCGCCTCCGTCCGCAGCGGGTTCGCAGCCTAATTAGCATTATCTTGTCTCAATGTTGGGTTTGTAATGCAAGCTTTTTCAATCCTGCCGTTTCTCCCAAGCATTTTGGGAGAAAATACAGAAAATTAAAGAATCAACGCACTGTTGTATGAAAAAAGTTGTTAATCAACAAGAAAGTCATGTAGTAGCGACTCCCTTTTTTTATCCTCATATTTTATTGATTTTACAATGTATTCTGCGAACATACAGTAATTAGTTCACACATAGAGAAACAAAAAAAAAGGGGGGGAAGGTGAGGCTATGGGGTAGGAGTGTACAGAAACGAGGAAGTTAAGTGTGGGGAAGGTGGGGGCGGGTAGGGATTCTTAACTCAGATCAGTATTACAGTTACATTGGTGTAAAATAACAAACATAATGATTCATAGGTAGGTAGGTATTCTCCGTAAACGACATCGCTTCATCTTCTAAAAGTTAGGGAGCGATGTATGTAGAGGCCAGCGGCAGGATGTTCAATACGTCCTCTAGTGTTTCCACGCTTCGGAATTGTCCTGCCATTTGGGTTCTTGGCTAATTTTCCAGTTCTGTCGCCACGGGAACCAACACTCCCCATTTTTCATCCGGGAAGTGACCGGCATTGGCCGGGTTTAATAATTCATAGGTGCAAATTACAGTTCAGGTGAGACTCCCTTTTTAATGTAATGTTGCATTAGCCAGAGAGGGCCCTTTGACAGTTCAAGGGTTAGGGGCCTCTATTCCATACGTTGTGAAGCATTCTTATCCGCACTGGAGAAGATTCTGGTCCCATTCATTTAAATGGGGCTGAACGCTTTTCCAACCCCGGGAAGCACGTTGAATAGAATTCAATATATATGAACATCTCTCACTTGATGTGTTATACATCATTTCCTAAGAGGAGGGTGATTATTTATTTATTTTTTTAAACATGGATTTATAAATTCTGCTTGCTGTGCGTACTGCTAAATGACAACTTAATGTAACTAGAAGTTTTGTTATGTGGCTTAAATGTCTGGGTAAATTAAATTCACCACAATCCACAGTATTTCAGAAGATATCACAGCCTATTAAATAATATGTACTTTTCCAGAATGAGTACAGCTGCTAAAATTCAATAACATTGTAAAACAGCGGTTAGTCCATTCATTTTGCTGTTTTTAAAAGGGAGAGCCTCCTTCAGCACTGAAGTGGTTAATTTAGGTTTTCCTAAAGTGTCTGCAAACGAGATCGGTTGGTTTAAAGGACCTTTTGTCAAAATGGGGTTAAAAATTTAAACCTCAAAGGTACCAACAAGTGAAAACTTTTTCTTGCTACCCAACCTGAAACGTGGTGCCATTTTCACCAACTTCTTCAGCAAGTCCATGTAAGTGCTGCTTTTCCTTCCACTTTTTATTATAGGTGCCAGGTCAATGGAACCTATGTATTTAGCATCACAAACAGCTTCTCATTTTAAATTGCACTCGTGTGCACCTATGTTCTAATCTGAAACGTCTTATCTGCACCATCAGCGTCAAAGAATGTTTTTGGCCGCACAGAAATGGACTGTGCTAGGTGTACCGATCGAAATCATATGTAATTTAAAAATAAAGTTACTGGGCGTAAATAAATAAAAGCAAAAAGTGTCACAAATCTTCAACTTAACTTGGCGTTAGTTAATAGTGTTAGCGTAGAATGACATTGCAATGTAGCAACCGGAAAATGTATTTGACGCAGCAAGGATGATTCATTATATAGGTTAATACGACCATATTATTTTCAGAGCATGGCTCTCATAAATAATATTACTCTAATTATATATATATATTAATTAATATTAGTTGTAAATAAATAAATACACAAGTCTGTTTCCATTTAAATGGTGTCAATCAGGTATTCAACTAAAGGATGTGAATAAAATAATTTAAAACAACATATTTTGCATCATATGTATGAAGTCTTCATACATACCATGCACTTTTTATGAAGATTTATACTAGTGTTTAACACTGAAATTTTGACCCACCATTTTTTTAAAATATAATCATAGTACATCGGCCCAAATGTTTAATTCTGTAGAGCATATCAAGTCTATGTTAACTATAAGAAATGTTCCACTGTTTGGCAAGAAACATAGTCTGTGATTGTGTTAATCTCACCAAATAAAGTATGTAATCACAGTTCGTTTGAACAGATTCACGGTAAATGAATATCTAATAGTCAAAAACAGTAACTGCTACAGAAATGTGACACAGAAATGTAGATGCCATCCAAACGACGTATTTATGATAATGTATCCAAGTTGCGCGTAAGCCTTTCAAATGATAATAAATATTTTATTTTACTCACTGGTCCCATAAGAAAATTTCTGACTTGGCATATGTGCTGTTCCAAAATAACATCTTTTATGAGCAGTGTTTATCCATGGGATAAATCTGTTAACATTGGATGTAGGACAGACATCACAAGGGGTTATTTATCAGTCTATTGAAGCATCAGAATAAAACAGCTTCCTCTTTTTTCTGTTAGAAAGAGGAAGGCTCCAGAGTCACGTGACTAATCTAAAAGTGATTGCGAAGGTAAGGGTCGATTTGGCTGCTTTTAAATAAAGGTTACGCCCGTCATTACCCCTACCTGTCAATGATATGATGTAGTTATTTATGTATGTACAGTTTATTGTAGCAGTCCGATATATGTTCCTCTTAAAGTATGTGAAACAGTGATGTATGGACCTGGGGGGTGAACTCTCTCTTGCCAAATGAGCTGTAATCACACCAGAGTTTGGTATTGTAGGCCTGGACACTGTGATGGGACTGGGCCCATTGTTGAGGAACCAGTGAGAGGTCGACCACCTGCTTAGTGGACTTGCTCTGCAAGAAAGCTGTAAACCCTGGGGTTGTATCTGTATTGTTTGCCTGTCGAAAGGGATGGTATCAGCATTGTCCTGGCCCACCTTCAACCCCAGAAATCTCATCAGCATGGTCTAGGGCCATGTACAGAGACCAGAAATATTGTTCCTACCCAGACTAGCTGGCATCTCCCTGATTGGGACAGGGGTATAAGTACTCCTTCTCCGCAGCCTCAAGAGAGAGTCATTCTGGACTTGATATTCTTTAAGAAGGCCGTGTGCTGACAGGGGACTGGCAGAGCCCCTGTAAGGGAAGAGCTGACAGGGAGTCAGCAGAAGGAAACTGAGGAGACCCAGTGCATGGGTCTGGAGCATCCAGTGTTGCTGCGGTCTGTATGTGCAGCGTTGGCTGGAGCCGTTTTGAGTGAAGCAATGGTGGGGAATGTAAAATTGCTAGCCAGTGCACAGCAAGGCAGTGCTGCCCATACTACAGAGGCACAAGTTGGGACTGTGTATCCGGGTAAGCTTCCAAACAGTGGTGCCCATACCTAGGACTTTAAGTTTTTCCCCCTGTTACCCCAGTTGGGTGAATGTGTGTGTTTTATGTACTGAACGTTTGTGGAAACTTTTTCCAATAAATTCACTTTTGTTCAACTCTGCAGTTCTGTCTAGTGTATTGATCCCTCGTGTAAATTGTCCCGGTCTCCTGTGACAGTGATCACATGAGCTCAGAAGCAATTCCTTGGTATCCCTGTGGTAGAAAAAAAATCCAGTGGCATAAAAGGAGTTAGGGCTCCAATGCCTCAACTATTCCTTTCAACAACCTGAACAGAAGAGTATGACCACATAGAAGTGAACCACCATGGCCCGAAATGGCTGAGATTTGGGGGTTGTAGACTAAAAACTGTAATTTTAATGGAAAAGTTGTGACTTTGAAGTCCGCCGGAACCACTAATGTTGAAAATCAGCTTGATTCATAACCAGTGTGTCTCAGAAGATCAGTGAGAGTTGACATGTCTGTGACCATCCTGTCATATCACAAGGAGACAACTGGTTCAATAGATATATTTTCCTCTCCTGCTCCCAGCATATTTGGGAGAAAAATAATAAGCTGATCCAAAGCTTTCTAATTATTTTTTGGTGCCCTGAGCATTGCAGTGTGACTTGCACATAACTTGTGGGAGCTAATTCTTTCAAAATGTACATATTTAAAAATGTATCTTTTTTACGGCTATTAAAGTCAATAACAAAAAAGACGATGATGTAGTTGGTCTATTAATCCAATCAAATGTATAGAAGAAAATATATAATCACACCTGCTGTTTATGATATATTTTAAAGCACCAGTGCAAGCTGCGTTTTTTTTTTACATTATATATTTTTTCCCCTTTAATATGTGCATCAATGCAATCCACACCATGAGAAGTAATTAGCTAAGTTGTCGATCGATCGGTGAAGATTCGGCTCCGGGATTCACTAAATGGCTGTCAGTGCAGCAGAAGAGGACCAAAGCTGCAAAGTTCTGTGGGGAAGATCATGTGACCAGGCAGCCACTAGTTACAATTGGTGCACAGCTAGAAAAGTGCTTGCCAGAGTCTGTTTCAGAAGAGGAAAGGGATGTGACTTTGTAAATGGTTGCTATAGAAATAAAAAAATGCTTGTTACATAACAATACTGTACATTAAAAATATAATTCAGAATTGTTTTGAAAACATGCTACAAGTATTTTCTCATAGTACAGAACTAATTTATTAAAAAAAAAAAAAAACACATGTAGGATATTGTTTGGTCTGCAACTATAATGAAAAACAAAGCTTGACATTAAGTCTGTGGGAGCCAGCCTTCACTTTTTGTCCTTTATTTAATTACTTGAATGGTACAAACCTGGGCTTGTTAATGCTTAATTTTGTTTGTCCTCAAAAAAAGGGTAAAATATGTAATAATATTTTTCCTGCTATACTGTACTTTAAAACAAAAACCGGAGTCAATGAAGAAAGGAATGTGTAGCCCCCTATGGGGCTACTATTGAGTTAATGGTTAATAGCCCCGATGGGTTAACTGTGGGCTCACAAAGAGTATTGCCCCTTTCCCATCACATGGTAAAGAGTGACTTGGGGTAAAAGAAGCCACACCCACTTTATGTCTGGTCACCAGGGTATATAAGCCTGTCCTGATCCCTATGTTACAAACCCACATTCAATATTTGTGTATCACGTGGAGATATATTTGTTCTCTGTCCACTATTATTTTTCAATATTGAATAAAGTTATGTTTTAACTTACTTATCATATCATATACATCACTTTGAGTGCTAGTTGATAGGAGCTTCTGTCCCTTGCACCTGCACGTTTTACTGTATTGATGCACTATTGCTCCTGGCACCTACCCACTCCTAGACTGTAGCAAGAGCAGCTACCTTCCTCTTCCCCTCCCCCTTTCCCCTTCTACTTGATATTGTCTAGAAGTAGGCTGCATTAATAGATGGGCAGACCGTGCGGACGCGATCAGACTGCCTAAAGGCAGTAATCGCATCTATATGGCGTGCTGGTGCATGCGCGCGGAAGCGGGAGGGGGCGCGCAATGCGTGAGAAATCAGTTAAAACTGATTTCTCGCGCGATATGGTGGTCACGTGAGTGGTTCGACCAATGAGGACGAACCAGCTCCATGATGTCACTGGCCCGCCCATAGACACGCCCCCAGATGGTGCACGTACTAAGGCCAGGGAAGGCACCCGCTTTCCTATGGACGCAGCCTTAGTAGTACAGCTATCAGGACTGTGTCCGATAAGGAAACTTGGATCATCCTTATTCAGATTTGCAAATGTTCTTGGTTCCGGTTTACTAAACGCACAGTAAAAATGACACCATCGTGTACAAAGCCTGGTATTTAGGATCGCCGCATAGATGCAGAAGCAGAATTGTGATTTTGAAAGGCTAATTCTTTGAAGCACAAGGTTTATTTAGTAAAGCACTTCAGCTCTGGCCATGCATGTTAACTCGCTTACAATAACGGCCACTACACACACAACTAACACATTTACTACAAATGTATATATAATGAAATCCAAGACCAATGTTATCCAGCGAAGAGAAGCTCATTGTCATTAATTATTTATAGGGTGCCAACATATTCCATAGTAAAGTTCAACGAGGCATGGAATCCAGTGTTTAAATATGATAATTTACATATAAAATAATAAATACCTAGGACATATTGATACTATAGGTAATAAAGTCAAAGTTATTGGGAGCTTACACTCCAAGGGGAAAAGAGGTCGAGCACAAGGCACACTGGAATTCTTTCCTAATTAAGTCTGGTTACAGGTATTTCTGTAGTACGAGTAGTACTGTTTTTATTCTAGGTGATGATGGTGATCAGGTTGCAGGTCACACATGCTGACATAAAACAGAGTGTTGGCAAAGCTCACGGTCTCCTACAACATCTTAGAAATCTCACGAAGAGTGATGGGAGAACAGCGCACAGAGACGAGCTTTGTACTACAAAAAAAAAACGATAACGTAGGTACCAGCCAGGGATAGTTTCTGAATGAGCAGTAGGAATGTGCTTCTAGAAAAGGAGGCACTTATAAACCAATTTATGCTGTGCTTTTAGACTCCCCCTCTTCTCTGACTCTTCTGCTCAGCAAAAAAATATGTAAAAAACACACATCATTAAACTTTTCACTCAAAACAGTGTCTGCTTACGCACCTGTGAATGAGCAGTCTATTAAGACAGTTCTCTTTCCTTATAGAGAGGGTAGGAGAGCTTTTTGTGGGTACAGGAGTGGTAGGACTGGAAAAAGAGGGAGTACCTTGGCATGGTTTGCAAGCTTAAAATACTTTGGCCAAAGGATTTAACTAAATGAGCCTCACTTATGAAGAAAAACACAAGAATTTAACTATATAATTTGTCATATTGGATGTGGCACTGAGGCTTTTTGCCTTTTGTTGTATACATTAGGTCACACTACCAGTAGCACTCCCCTTTGACACAGATATATGTGGTGTTTTGGGTTTGGGTTCTGAGCTTGCAGGGGTTTTGTGTGGTTCCACTATAAGGCTGCGCTTATAGTGCCGGCGACGCGACCATCGCGTCAAAACAAATGCATTGTCGCCGTCGTCAGCGCTTATTGTGCCCGCGACCGCGAGACGGAGCGACTGGGCTACCAAAAATCTGGTAGTCACTGATATTTGATTTTTTGGAGAGACAGTCGCCCCGTGACCGTCTCTAAACCAATCACAGAGCGCCTATTGCACTCTGCCCTCCCCCTTGGTGACGTCACTGGCCTTGTCGCCAGCGACGTCTCTCAAACTTGAAATACAACTTTCGCCAATGGTAACGGCGATGCGTGACGTCATCGGTCGCCGGCACTTTAAACGCGGCCTACGCATTAAACAAGATATGCGACCCAATTATAACACTGTGGAGTTATCACAAAGAGATCATTACCATTTATATGATCTGATGTGGACACAGGGACAAGTGATGCTATGCCGTAAGACAATGAACAAAAAGAAAAAAGAAAACCCCAGTAGATTGTTCCACACTAAATCAGAAAATATATTTTTATGTATATGGTGCGAGTAGGACCTGCATTATTTTGGTTATACCTTGACGTTGGTATGCAGGCTTATGACGCCTTTGGCCAAAGGGTTAACTAAATAACCAATTATTATTATTGAAGTATTTTACTTTATATGTTTTGTCAATTGGATGCAGCATTGGGCACCCCCTGTCTCTTGTTATATACAATTGCCACGCTCAGTAGCTCTCTGGTTGACATAAATATATATTCACTTTGTGGTGGGTGTGGGAGTTTGAGCTTGCTGGGTATCTGTGTTAACAGCTTTAGTTTTGAAAGAACTTAGGGGGTTATGCACTAAGCAGTGATAAGTGCTTTTAAGTGAGATAAATGCCTTTATAGCGCGATAGTGCCTTCTGTGAGATTCACAAAGCAGTGATAAGTGCTTTCAAGTAGCCATTATAGCACGATACTGCACTGTTATCACTGCTTTGTGAATCTCACAGCAGGCAGTATCATGCTATAAAGGCAGTTATCTAACTTAAAAGCACTTATCTATGCTTTGTGCATAGCACCCAGAAAACCCACTTATCACTGCTAAGTGCATAACCCCCTTAGACTGGTGGTGAAATCAGATGTGAATGGGTTGATCACACAATAATAATAAAAATAGCTATGGTTAAAAAAGAGACCCCAGCCCAGGAGGCGGCTCATAGGCAAATAACTACTAAACGAGGAACAGAATTGCTCATGAAAAACAAGCGCAGACTTTGATTAAAACAATGATGAGATATCCTCAGAGACACAGTAGCAATTTCAGTTCAATTAGTAGCTTCTCAAGGCTGAACTAATATTGCTTAAGTGCCCTACAATAGATAGACACCAGGAATATCAGAAGAGGAGAAAAGGAACTAGTCAGGATCCCCATAAGGCTGCGGCCCCCGCTGTCAGCTCCTGCACGCGCGCCTGCATGGTTTAAAGCTGAGATCGGCTGTCTGTGCTGGAGCTGCAGGGGGAAAGACGGGGTGGCGGGGTCACGGCCATGACGTCACGCGGCTGGTTCGTCCTCTTTGGCTAAACCGCCGCTGTGATGTAGCCAGTGCCACTAGCAAAGACAAAATTCTTGTGTTTACTAAAATATGGTCGCGCATCGCGCATTGTGCCAGGGCGCGCAGGCAGCTACTGGGGCCGGCCCCATAGAGTGCAGTACCTTCTGTGCGCTGCGCATGCTGTCACAGCCGCAGACGCTGGGGACTCAGCCTTAGGAATCACCTTCTAAAGTTAAATCAACTCTCTCTTTGAGGCTCAGCATTGACGAGTGTGAGAGAGGGAGGGGGGGGGGGAGAAAATGTGTATTATCCTCTTGTTCTACATTACAGCTCCATATTTAAGCATTATGCAGTTTAGTATATGGCAATAAGAAGTGTACAAAGAACAAGGCGCCGCAAACCATTAACATGCACTAAGCAGCTGATATCAACGCGCCCCTGGTTTTTTTCCATTTGTTCCTTCAGCTGTATTGGCTTCAGAGGCTACAGTTTGTGTAGCTGCTGTTTAGCTAACATTCCATTTCTGGTGCGCTCAGATAGACTTTGCTGGGATTAATAACTGCTCCCTTTAGAATTAATACTGTACTTACACTGTTACTACTGGGTGCTATTATCATTATACAGCATAGTTCTGATAAAGCACGCTACTCAGTGGAGTGCAGTGTGTGCTAATCGGCAAACTGCTGTGCATAGATTTTGCATTGGCGTAAACCCCAGCATAATGTTCTGAAATTCACCGAAAACCATTGCATTTGTTTAACCATTTGGCTGCCGGCAAAGCAATGCCTTGCTGGCAACCAATGGACTAAAGGGGCAGTCCCGCCTAAGACCAAAGTGTACCAATAACAAACCGGTGCCTAAAAATGTCCAAAGATAGTCTATTGGGGATCCAATTGGACCAAGGGTAAAAGAAGCCACACCCACTTTATGTCTGGTCACCAGGGTATATTAGCCTGTCCTGATCCCTATGTTACAAACCCACATTCAGTATTTGTGTATCACGTGGAGATATATTTGTTTGTTCTCTGTCCACTATTATTTTTCAATATTGAATAAAGTTATGTTTTAACTTACTTATCATATCATATACATCACTTTGAGTGCTAGTTGATAGGAGCTTCTGTCCCTTGCACCTGCACGTTTTACTGTATTGATGCACTATTGCTCCTGGCACCTACCCACTCCTAGACTGTAGCAAGAGCAGCTACCTTCCTCTTCCCCTCCCCCTTTCCCCTTCTACTTGATATTGTCTAGAAGTAGTCTGCGTTAATAGATGGGCAGACCGTGCGGACGCGATCAGACTGCCTAAAGGCAGTAATCGCATCTATATGGCATGCTGGTGCATGCGCGCGGAAGCGGGAGGTGGCGCGCGATCCATGAGAAATCAGTTAAAACCGATTTCTTGCGCGATAGGGCGGTCATGTGAGCGGTTCGCCCAATGAGGACGAACCAGCTCCATGACGTCACTGGCCCGCCCATAGACACGCCCCCAGACGGTGCGCGTACTAAGGCCAGGGAAGGCACCCGCTTTCCCTCAGCCTCCGCACGGCTGCAGTGTCTATGGACGCAGCCTTAGTAGTACAGCTATCAGGACTGTGTCCGATAAGGAAACTCGGATCATCCTTATTCAGATTTGAAAATGTTCTTGGTTCCGGTTTACTAAACGCACAGTAAAAATGACACCATCGTGTACAAAGCCTGGTATTTAGGATCGCCGCATAGATGCAGAAGCAGAATTGTGATTTTGAAAGGCTAATTCTTTCAAGCACAGGGTTTATTTAGTAAAGCACTTCAGCTCTGGCCATGCATGTTAACTCGCTTACAATAACGGCCACTGCACACACAACTAACACATTTACTACAAATGTATATATAATGAAATCCAAGACCAATGTTATCCAACGAAGAGAAGCTCATTGTCATTAATTATTTATAGGGTGCCAACATAGTCCATAGTAAAGTTCAACGAGGCATGGAATCCAGTGTTTAAATATGATAATTTACATATAAAATAATAAATACCTAGGACATATTGATACTATAGGTAATAAAGTCCAAGTTATTGGGAGCTTACACTCCAAGGGGAAGAGAGGTCGAGCACAAGGCACACTGGAATTCTTTCCTAATTATGTCTGGTTACTGGTATTTCTATAGTACGAGTAGTACTGTTTTTATTCTAGGTGATGATGGTGATCAGGTTGCAGGTCACACATGCTGACATAAAACAGAGTGTTGGCAAAGCTCACGGTCTCCTACAACGTCTTAGAAGTCTCACGAAGAGTGATGGGAGAACAGCGCACAGAGACAAGCTTTGTACTACAAAAAAAAACCTGATAACGTAGGTACCAGCCAGGGATAGTTTCTGAATGAGCAGCAGGAATGTGCTTCTAGAGACGGAGGCACTTATAAACCAATTTATGCTGTGCTTTTAGACTCCCCCTCTTCTCTGACTCTTCTGCACAGCAAAAAAAATATGTAAAGAACACTCTTTCCCACATCATTAAACTTTTCACTCAAAACAATATCTGCTTATGCACCTGTGAATGAGCTATTAAGACAGTTCTCTTCCATTAGAGAGGCCAGGAGAGCTTTTTGTGGGTACAGGAGTGGTAGGACTGGCAAAAGAGGGAATACCTTGGCATGGTTTGCAAGCTTAAAATACTTTGGCCAAAGGATTTAACTAAATGAGCCTCACTTATGAAGAAAAACACAAGTATTTAACTATATAATTTGTCATATTGGACGTGGCACTGAGGCCTTTTGCCTTTTGTTGTATATATTGGGTCACAATACCAGTAGCAGTCCCTTTTGACAGAGATATATGTGGTGTTTTGGGTTTGGGTTCTGAGCTTGCAGGGATTGTGTGTGGTTCCACTATAAGGCTGTGCTTATAGTGCCGGCAACGCGACCATCGCATCAAAACAAATGCATTGTCGCCGTCGTCCCGCGACCGCGAGACGGTGCGACTGGGCTACCAAAAATCTGGTAGTCACTGATATTTGATTTTTGGAGAGACAGTCGCCACGTGACTGCCTCTAAACCAATCACAGAGCGCCTATTGCACTCTGCCCTCCCCCTTGGTGACGTCACTGGCCTTGTCGCCAGCGACGTCTCTCAAACTTGAAATACAAGTTTCCCCAATGGTAACGGCGATGGGTGACGTCATCGGTCGCGTCGCCGGCACTATAAACGCGGCCTAAGCATTAAACAAGATATGCGACCCAATTATAACACTGTGGAGTTATCACAAAGAGATCACTACCATTTATATGATCTGATGTGGACACAGGGACTAGTGATGCTATGCCGTAAGACAATGAACAAAAAGAAAAAAGAAAACCCCAGTAGATTGTTCCACACTAAATCAGAAAATATATTTTTATGTATATGGTGCGAATAATACTAAAGAGAGAAAAGTGAGAAAAAACCCTATTCTCTATTGCAAATGGCATCTTCTAAACCGCCTCTATAAAAAGTGACAAATCTCATGGTTTAACAGCGAAAACGCCTGGACTGTACTTGCTTTAGAAGTGGAATGACCTGAGGTCATCCCCAGTCTGACCTATAGGTTTTGCTGTCTTATCCAACCTCATATTTCAGGCGCTGGATGTAACTCGCAATACCAATCTCACCACCCTTGACATGGCATAATTTTTTATTTTTTTTTGTAGTTTTTAGAAGAGGTTTGCATAACAGAGCTATGAGAATAGCCGTTTTTGGAGTCTTTTTTTGACAAACTGATCGTATTGTCACGCGCATCCGGTTTTGTAGCAGTTAGCAGTGAGAGAAGGATCTGCCCCCAAGCGCACCTCCAGCGACGGACGATCGAACTAGGAGGTGTTGCAGCGCCGGAGCAGTTTCTAAATCAGCCCAACACCACTGGTGGACAAGCTGCTACATTCTTAAGTCCACTATCCACCGCGCATTTATTTATGACTTGTCGTGAGTAGGATTTTGGTTTTAGAACAACCGGATCAGCTGCCTGCTGTTGTGTTCTCAATTGTAACTTGTTGTATTAAATTTAGCTCCTTCATTTAAGTCAGCCGTGCCTTATCTGTCAGTGTTGTTTGTCTAGTGTTTGTACTGTATGTCCCTCTTAGTAGCAGTGTGCACTATGATTTATTTTTGTGCTTGATTCCACATATTACGTCACATCTGGTCGTGGTCACAACTTTAGAAGTACAGGACTAGAGGTGGATCTGTGTGTTCCGGTCCAATTGGATCCCCAATAGACTATCTTTGGACATTTTTAGGCGCCGATTTGTATTTGTTTTTTTGTGTATTGTAACTGACTTTGTTTTTGGGTCAGCATCTCTTGGCAGCCTTACCTTATTATTCTAAGGGATTTAAGTGTTTATATTATTGTACACCAATAAGTATTGTTTCGTTCTTAGCGCTATTATCACCAACTCTTTTTTTCTTTTCAAAGTGTACAATGCCACTGACATATTTAAGGGGATACATCTGGGTAATTGATCCCTTTTTTTTAACCAAAATCCAAAAAGATTTGGGAGGGGTTTAATTTTCTATCGCTAGTTCCTTTTGTCTCTTTTACTGTGTGTTCAACAACAGTTTTCTCTCTCCCCTTTCCCCCTTCGCCCATTGACTCTCTGATAAGGACAGGGTAGGCAAGGGTTAAAGAAAACGCTTGATTGACAAACACTTCCCCATTCACAGGCCCTTAAGAAACAAACATTTATCATTTATTAGCATTGATAATCAAATCAACAAAAGCAGCATAATATTAGTTGTTGTTTTTTGCATGGTAACATTTCTTTGAGGAAACCATGTACACTCTTAAGTTGTATACAACATGTTGTTTTTAGTTGGATGTGGGGAGCTGCCCTTTTCAGACAGAGTGTAATCGTGGAGTGCTAAACAAACATCAGTTTGCTTCAGAACATATATCAGAGATTAATAATGAATGAAGCGAATCCATTGTGCAAAACTGTTTACTAGTGTGTGCTGCCTGCCAGACACTGATTGTTAATTGTGACATTTAAGTGGTGAACACTTGGAAAATGTATAACTTGTCAAAGTTTTTGCCAACATTTACCTAATTTTCTTCTTGAAAAAACTTGATTATTAATTCTAATATCCTACAATTTAACGGAAAGTGCTGGTATCTTTTGCACAGAAGCAGATATTTTAGAAATATCTGCTGTAAAAGCTTTATAACATTTATAACACATATGGCCTTATTCTATACTGTCCAAAGCTGCTGTTTGGGCCGTTTCTGGCTGAAAGTCGCAATTGAAGTCAATGTGGTTCTTCGTCCAAAGACATCCCGAACGACTGGTTCATACAATATAGAATTACCTCCATTCAACATGCTCTGAAGCAGCGTCTACGTGTCAGGGAAGCTCTGAGCTACAGCTATGTGAATGGAGCTCAGCGTCTCTCTGACAAAGAAAGATAAGCAGCTTCCCAAAACATTAAATAAGGGCCATGTTTTTAGGACTTGAGGAGACATTGACAGATGTTATTTTTGATGAAGTCTTCTCTCATCCAATGAGTCACTTGTTAAAGATGAAAGTAGACTTACCATAAGAATCAACTGTTTTGTGACTTGCATTAATTAACTGTTGTACGTATCTGGGTTTTCTCTCGGGTCTATTAATTGTATTGCTAGTTCAGTGGTTGTGTAGAATGTGATTCATAGGACAAGCATTAAAGATCTCCATATACAATCATTTTTTCCTACATAGAGACCAGGAAAGTGTGCTTTTTTTTTTATAGGTTTATAGCATACATTAGAAACTTTAATTTTAAGTTTAAACTGAAATCTGTGTTGGGGGTCACTTAATGTATATACAGTCTTCTCTTTTCTGGTGTCGCAGGCACAGGGAAACAAAGTGTCTTTTCCAAGGTCACAAGGAGCTGACACCGGGCTCCCCTGGTCCAAACTCAGTGTCACTGTTGAGTCAGTGCCTTTACTCACTGAGCCGCTCCTTCTCCCCATTTTCAATGAAAAAACTTAAAGTCGTGGCTTGGACCCCAGAGCGATAACCCTCTGGCGCCGGAGCAGTCATGGTCCTGGTCCCACGGCTTGCCACAGTGCTGAAAACAGTCTTGCTACAGCTGTATGACAATGTATGCAGCATGGTACGTAGCATTAGGCTAAGGCCCCGTTGCACGCGTCCGCATGGCTGTCTTGCTTGCCGGCGGCGCGTGCAACTCACTGCACCGCAATCTGCGGTCTGCAGGAAACTTTTTTCGGAGTGGGGTGGGGGGGGGGGGGGGGGGGGGCCCAAACGGGGCGGGGGGGCGGGGCCATGACGAGGGGGGCGCGGCCATGACGTGTGTCCGTGTGCTGGAGTGGAATATCCATTGACATATCTGCACAGTTTAATCGGGTGCTGTAAAGTCAAGTCAAATCCCGTCCCATCCCCCCCCCCCCTTCAGTTTGCCCTGAAGCCAGACCCCGTCCCCCAGGCCCTGCATGTAAATGCGTGCGAGGACATCAGGCAGTAGTAAATGCATGTGTCCCGCTTCCCGCAGCTCCCCTCCTCCTCTCCTCCTCCTCCTCTCCTCATTGCCAGGGGTTCCCCTGTGCATCTGCTTACACTGCAGACTATGAGGAGAGAGTCTGTGGGAGGGAGCAGGGGGGCTCCCTTGGTGCTGCAGCTGCTTTCCCTCTCCCCGAAGCCTCCCCTCCTCGGCTCACAGCCACACCACGTGACGCGTCGCCGCTTGGGATTACAATTCTCTGGTATCCCCTGCCGGCTGACGCGTCACAGCGTGTTGCGAGCCGTGCAGGGAGGAGGGACTGGGACTGGCTCGGGAGGGCACCATCACATGATGAGTGGCGCTCACGCGGCCGCCCGCGCCGCCGGGCGCAGCGGGTCCCAGCCCTTAGAAGGCACAATGAATCAATACCCTAAGAACAATGTAGGGTTTGATGCCCCATCCACAGGAAGATAAAGTGACTTGATTGAGGTAAAGAGCTGATACTGAGATTTAATTCTGTGTCACACTTCATAGGTGATGACTTTACCAAAAGACCTCTCCTTCTTCCACCGTGACAATTTGATGTTGGAGGAAACATATTTTCCAAGGAATACTCCATGAGACACTTTCATTTGATCTAGATCTACCTCTCCTGTGACTGATGTTTACTGACACACCTTAGTTTGCTTCTCTAAGGGAAATGAGTCAGTTTATAGCTCTGTATAATAGGCTCCCCTGTACTGTTGATTTAGTGGGAAGTGCTCACCTTGTTAATAAGGCTCATCTATATATATATATATTTGGGAACAGATTATGATGATTTAATACTGTTATGTAC
This sequence comes from Ascaphus truei, assembly GCA_036426205.1. NCBI lineage: Eukaryota > Metazoa > Chordata > Amphibia > Anura > Ascaphidae > Ascaphus > Ascaphus truei. Next base: position 26,916,990 of record CM071576.1, read on the forward strand.
ATAGCTGGACTATATTGGTAAATAATGACTACTATTTAATGTATTCATCATTTGTAACATAATCATCTGGATTGATTTATTTGTTTCCAAAGTCTTTTATGTATTCTATTTTCTATGTGTACCTGTTTTATATAAACCAGGGACTATCAACATCCCTTTACAATAAACCTTTTACCAGTGTGGCAAAAACATAATTAAATTACATTTGTGTTACTAAAACTCCAAGTGTCTGCTTTTATGTAGGGATCTACAAATATTGATTAAGGTTGGATGTGTACATAGGTGAAATAATATGGTGGTGAGGGACAGGGGTGCAAAATTAGTGTTGCAACTTTATATTTAGCAATCAAAGAGAATCAGTGATGGGGCATTGCAGAGGATTATTTTGCTGTTCTATCCAGTACAGTATTAAGCTACGGTTGCCAGAAGTCCTGTGTATAGAGGATTGTCCCTTTCTTCAATGAATTGTCCCATTGTCCCGGAAAGATCTTCCAGGATGCATAATTGTCCCATATTTCAGGGGCAACAAAACAAATCAAGGGAGCATGACGGTCCAACCTGCAGTGACGGAAGAAAGGTTGGCAGAAGAATGCATAGGATAATGGCAGGGGTGGAGCCTGCCCCAGTGGTCCGACTTCCCGGTGTCTGCCGCCCGGGCGGGCTACCTTCCACAGGTAAGGGCTCGTTCAGGGAGGCAGCTGAGGACTCGGAGGGGGGGCGTGCGGGAGGCAGTGCTGGGAGTTTGCTGGCGACATGTGATTATCCCCCAGCTGCCTTTTCAGCGTTGGGGAGGGGGCGGGGCTACAGGCTGCAGGGTTAAAGTATCCAAGCTGCAGCCATGAAATCATTCTGAAGAATGATTTCATTGGCTGCCTTGGTCCCTGTGACGCGGCTTCAGCTCCAAGAAACGAAATTTTCGTTTACTGAGCTGTCGTCAGCGGCAACGCCTGGCTTCGGAGGCAGGGCAGTAGCTACCTTGAAAACAAGTATTCAAATTGAATACTTTGTTTCTCACTGCAGCAAGCACGTCAGCACGCCCTCCCTCCGAAGCCAGCATCCTGAACGAGGCCTAAGGCCTGTTATAGAGTAGGCACTTGTGCACCTGCGGGCGCGCGCCCAGTGTTGCGTATGCACGTGGCGCGCGCGTTTCATTTACATAGTTGTAAGTGGTGGCGTGAAGCAGAGGTACAGTTCACGCCCCCTACTATGTCACCTTGGATAAAAAAATACAGAAAAAAACTGTTCAAAAAAAAATTTGGAACTGCCTTAAGAGGGCCAGAACTTGAAACATGCTTTTCTAATAACATAATATAGCATGAACTATTTGTTATGCACTATTTGCTCTCTAGCGATTAATCACAGTACAACTAATTTTTTACTGCACATCAACCACTGGTACCCATAAGCTGTCAGGTAGCACCCTACCACACACATGGTAGACAAAGAAGAATTGTACCCAGGCACATACAGTGTAAACGTCTGTTCTGGATTTGTTGGGGACAGGCTCACCCATCAGACGTTACAGCGATAGCCGGGCTGTGATTGGCTTGGCAGTTTCACGTGTTGCGGCAGCAGCGTGAAAATACATTTTTCATGTCTTTCCTCCGATTTGCCGGGTTAACACTCACTGCCGTACGTGTCGGAAGTATAGAAGGTCAGGTTTAAAAACACTCGATTATAATTGACGCACTATATTACACGCCAAGAGTTGTGGACTGCGACTGGGCACTTTTAGCGAGGAGGGGGGCTGAGAGATAGAAGGAAGGAGTGGAGAAGAAGTTAATAGATGGAGAGGGAACAAATGGATGGAGGGGGAGAGATAGATGGAGGGCGGAGGAAGCAAGAAATGGATGGGGGAAGAGAAAGGTGGGGGGGGGGGGAGAAACAGTGTGTGTTTTTGTCACTAAAACATACAGTAGGAAATGTATGGCTTTAAATAAAATTTTCCTCGTGGATGTTGGCATCCCCTATTATAAAAACTTAAATGTGATAACCCTACACTAAGCAGCTATCAGGACATGGTGCTGCTCTCGTTAAGTGGTCGCAATGCACAACGTGTTCCAAGTTGCAGCAGAGTCATGTGTTGCATGACACGGCTTGAAACTTCGTGGCGCATGTCCCCTTAAATGGCATCGCACATGGGAATCAAACGAGGAACAGGTAATAATGCAATAGCCCAAATGCCAATCACTTGTTGTAATGGATTTATTAAAGAAAACGGGTCCATCTATTATAATACAAAAAAAAAGAGATTGGTTTATTTGGACATTAACGTATAGAAATGTTATCACAGCAAAACTAGAACAAATACAAGGAAGACAATGCACACCATCAGCTGGCTAAGGGTTTTTCCACCGTAGACTCTTGCACATACTTTATTATTATTACTGTATTATTGTTGATGATATCATTTATTTTCGGGAGATGTTCCTTTTTCCATATTTATTTTTGTGATCACAGCAAAATTGAAATCTTCATCTTTTTTTTTTGTTGCATTATAATGGAATTCCAATTCTATTTCTTAGAATAAACACGATCATAATATCAAAAAGTTAAAGTTCAAATACCCCAATATGTTAGATCCAGAGAATCCGAGTAAAAAAATGTAACAGAAAAATCGCAACTTCTAAGACTGAGACCCATTTTATTTTAGAAGTTAGTACTGTAATTCTGGGAATGGCTGAGGCAGACTTCACATGAAGGGGGCATTTGAGGCCTGTATTGGGAGGGACATGTCTTCTTCAGATAAGAAGAATCAGGACTCTGAGCTGAAGAGTGCTATTATTTGGTTTTGGTTTTCCCTTCTTGGGCCTCTTTGCGACCTCGGTTATATCTCCTCTGCTCTTTATTGTGTTTGCTTTCACATTCTTTTACCCTAAAAGTCATGTCCTTTCTGCCTGCAGGTGCTGCACCCCAGTTGGGTGAAGGATTGGTAATGAACACAAAAAGGAACTTTCTATTGAGAGGACAAAACATAACATTACACTGGGAGCACAAAGATATGCAAATATAAATCGATTATATTTGAAACTTCATGCTGCAGTAAACACACACACACACACACACACACACACACACACACACACACACACACACACACACACACACACACACACACACACACACACACACACACACACACACACACACAGACACACACAGACAGACACACACACAGACAGACACACACACAGACAGACAGACACACAGACAGACAGACACACAGACAGACAGACAC